>OY979767.1:59687301-59702219 GCA_963855975.1 Andrena chrysosceles | reverse complement strand
CTCGTCGTCTCGTCTTCGTCGTCTTCGCTTCGTCGTCTTCGCCTTCGTCGTCTTCGCTTCGTCGTCTTCGCCTTCGTCGTCTCGCCTTCGTCGTCTTCGCCTTCGTCGTCTTCGCCTTCGTCGTCTTCGCCTTCGTCGTCTTCGCCTTCGTCGTCTTCGCCTTCGTCGTCTTCGCCTTCGTCGTCTTCGCCTTCGTCGTCTTCGCCTTCGTCGTCTTCGCCTTCGTCGTCTTCGCCTTCGTCGTCTTCGCCTTCGTCGTCTTCGCTTCGTCGTCTTCGTCTTCGTCGTCTTCGTCGCTTCGTCGTCTTCGTCTTCGTCGTCTTCGTCTTCGTCGTCTTCGTCTTCGTCGTCTTCGTCTTCGTCGTCTTCGTCTTCGTCGTCTTCGTCTTCGTCGTCTTCGTCTTCGTCGTCTTCGTCTTCGTCGTCTTCGTCTTCGTCGTCTTCGTCTTCGTCGTCTTCGTCTTCGTCGTCTTCGTCTTCGTCGTCTTCGTCTTCGTCGTCTTCGCCTTCGTCGTCTTCGCCTTCGTCGTCTTCGCCTTCGCCGTCTTCGCCTTCGCGTCTTCGCCTTCGCCGTCTTCGCTTCGCGTCTTCGCCTTCGCGTCTTCGCCTTCGCCGTCTTCGCCTTCGCCGTCTTCGCCTTCGCGTCTTCGCCTTCGCCGTCTTCGCCTTCGCCGTCTTCGCCTTCGCCGTCTTCGCCTTCGCCGTCTTCGCCTTCGCCGTCTTCGCCTTCGCCGTCTTCGCCTTCGCCGTCTTCGCCTTCGCCGTCTTCGCCTTCGCCGTCTTCGCTTCGCCGTCTTCGCCTTCGCCGTCTTCGCCTTCGCCGTCTTCGCCTTCGCCGTCTTCGCCTTCGCCGTCTTCGCCTTCGCCGTCTTCGCCTTCGCCGTCTTCGCCTTCGCCGTCTTCGCCTTCGCCGTCTTCGCCTTCGCCGTCTTCGCCTTCGCCGTCTTCGCCTTCGCCGTCTTCGCCTTCGCCGTCTTCGCCTTCGCCGTCTTCGCCTTCGCCGTCTTCGCCTTCGCCGTCTTCGCCTTCGCCGTCTTCGCCTTCGCCGTCTTCGCCTTCGCCGTCTTCGCCTTCGCGTCTCGCTTCGCGTCTTCGCCTTCGCCGTCTTCGCCTTCGCCCGTCTTCGCCCTTCGCCGTCTTCGCCTTCGCCGTCTTCGCCTTCGCCGTCTTCGCCTTCGCCGTCTTCGCCTTCGCCGTCTTCGCCTTCGCCGTCTTCGCCTCGCCGTCTTCGCCTTCGCCGTCTTCGCCTTCGCCGTCTTCGCCTTCGCCGTCTTCGCCTTCGCCGTCTTCGCCTTCGCCGTCTTCGCCTTCGCCGTCTTCGCCTTCGCCGTCTTCGCCTTCGCCGTCTTCGCCTTCGCCGTCTTCGCCTTCGCCGTCTTCGCCTTCGCCGTCTTCGCCTTCGCCGTCTTCGCCTTCGCCGTCTTCGCCTTCGCCGTCTTCGCCTTCGCCGTCTTCGCCTTCGCCGTCTTCGCCTTCGCCGTCTTCGCCTTCGCCGTCTTCGCCTTCGCCGTCTTCGCCTTCGCCGTCTTCGCCTTCGCCGTCTTCGCCTTCGCCGTCTTCGCCTTCGCCGTCTTCGCCTTCGCCGTCTTCGCCTTCGCCGTCTTCGCCTTCGCCGTCTTCGCCTTCGCCGTCTTCGCCTTCGCCGTCTTCGCCTTCGCGTCTTCGCCTTCGCCGTCTTCGCCTTCGCCGTCTTCGCCTTCGCCGTCTTCGGCCTTCGCCGTCTTCGCCTTCGCCGTCTTCGCCTTCGCCGTCTTCGCCTTCGCCGTCTTCGCCTTCGCCGTCTTCGCCTTCGCCGTCCTTCGCCTTCGCCGTCTTCGCCTTCGCCGTCTTCGCCTTCGCCGTCTTCGCCTTCGCCGTCTTCGCCTTCGCCGTCTTCGCCTTCGCCGTCTTCGCCTTCGCCGTCTTCGCCTTCGCCCGTCTTCGCCTTCGCCGTCTTCGCCTTCGCCGTCTTCCGCCTTCGCCGTCTTCGCCTTCGCCGTCTTCGCCTTCGCCGTCTTCGCCTTCGCCGTCTTCGCCTTCGCCGTCTTCGCCTTCGCCGTCTTCGCCTTCGCCGTCTTCGCCTTCGCCGTCTTCGCCTTCGCCGTCTTCGCCTTCGCCGTCTTCGCCTTCGCCGTCTTCGCCTTCGCCGTCTTCGCCTTCGCCGTCTTCGCCTTCGCCGTCTTCGCCTTCGCCGTCTTCGCCTTCGCCGTCTTCGCCTTCGCCGTCTTCGCCTTCGCCGTCTTCGCCTTCGCCGTCTTCGCCTTCGCCGTCTTCGCCTTCGCCGCTTCGCCTTCGCCGTCTTCGCCTTCGCCGCCTTCGCCTTCGCCGCCTTCGCCTTCGCCGCCTTCGCCTTCGCCGCTTCGCCTTCGCCGCCTTCGCCTTCGCCGCCTTCGCCTTCGCCGCCTTCGCCTTCGCCGCCTTCGCCTTCGCCGCCTTCGCCTTCGCCGCCTTCGCCTTCGCCGCCTTCGCCTTCGCCGCCTTCGCCTTCGCCGCCTTCGCCTTCGCCGCCTTCGCCTTCGCCGCCTTCGCCTTCGCCGCCTTCGCCTTCGCCGCCTTCGCCTTCGCCGCCTTCGCCTTCGCCGCCTTCGCCTTCGCCGCCTTCGCCTTCGCCGCCTTCGCCTTCGCCGCCTTCGCCTTCGCCGCCTTCGCCTTCGCCGCCTTCGCCTTCGCCGCCTTCGCCTTCGCCGCCTTCGCCTTCGCCGCCTTCGCCTTCGCCGCCTTCGCCTTCGCCGCCTTCGCCTTCGCCGCCTTCGCCTTCGCCGCCTTCGCCTTCGCCGCCTTCGCCTTCGCCGCCTTCGCCTTCGCCGCCTTCGCCTTCGCCGCCTTCGCCTTCGCCGCCTTCGCCTTCGCCGCCTTCGCCTTCGCCGCCTTCGCCTTCGCCGCTTCGCCTTCGCCGCCTTCGCCTTCGCCGCCTTCGCCTTCGCCGCCTTCGCCTTCGCCGCCTTCGCCTTCGCCGCTTCGCCTTCGCCGCCTTTCGCCTTCGCCGCTTCGCCTTCGCCGCTTCGCCTTCGCCGCCTTCGCCTTCGCCGTCCTTCGCCTTCGCCGCCTTCGCCTTCGCCGTCTTCGCCTTCGCCGTCCTTCGCCTTCGCCGTCTTCGCCTTCGCCGCTCTTCGCCTTCGCCGTCTTCGCCTTCGCCGTCTTCGCCTTCGCCGTCTTCGCCTTCGCCGTCTTCGCCTTCGCCGTCTTCGCCTTCGCCGTCTTCGCCTTCGCCGTCTTCGCCCTTCGCCGTCTTCGCCTTCGCCGTCTTCGCCTTCGCCGTCTTCGCCTTCGCCGTCTTCGCCTTCGCCGTCTTCGCCCTTCGCCGTCTTCGCCTTCGCCGTCTTCGCCTTCGCCGTCTTCGCCTTCGCCGTCTTCGCCTTCGCCGTCTTCGCCTTCGCCGTCTTCGCCTTCGCCGTCTTCGCCTTCGCCGTCTTCGCCTTCGCCGTCTTCGCCTTCGCCGTCTTCGCCTTCGCCGTCTTCGCCTTCGCCGTCTTCGCCTTCGCCGTCTTCGCCTTCGCCGTCTTCGCCTTCGCCGTCTTCGCCTTCGCCCGTCTTCGCCTTCGCCGTCTTCGCCTTCGCCGTCTTCGCCTTCGCCGTCTTCGCCTTCGCCGTCTTCGCCTTCGCCGTCTTCGCCTTCGCCGTCTTCGCCTTCGCCGTCTTCGCCTTCGCCGTCTTCGCCTTCGCGTCTTCGCCTTCGCCGTCTTCGCCTTCGCCGTCTTCGCCTTCGCCGTCTTCGCCTTCGCCGTCTTCGCCTTCGCCGTCTTCGCCTTCGCCGTCCTTCGCCTTCGCCGTCTTCGCCTTCGCCGTCTTCGCCTTCGCCGCTTCGCCTTCGCCGCCTTCGCCTTCGCCGCCTTCGCCTTCGCCGCCTTCGCCTTCGCCGCCTTCGCCTTCGCCGCTTCGCCTTCGCCGCCTTCGCCTTCGCCGCCTTCGCCTTCGCCGCCTTCGCCTCGCCGCCTTCGCCTTCGCCGCCTTCGCCTTCGCCGCCTTCGCCTTCGCCGCCTTCGCCTTCCGCCGCCTTCGCCTTCGCCGCCTTCGCCTTCGCCGCCTTCGCCTTCGCCGCCTTCGCCTTCGCCGCCTTCGCCTTCGCCGCCTTCGCCTTCGCCGCCTTCGCCTTCGCCGCCTTCGCCTTCGCCGCCTTCGCCTTCGCCGCCTTCGCCTTCGCCGCCTTCGCCTTCGCCGCTCCTTCGCCGCCTTCGCCTTCGCCGCCTTCGCCTTCGCCGCCTTCGCCTTCGCCCCGCCTTCGCCTTCGCCGCCTTCGCCTTCGCCGCCTTCGCCTTCGCCGCCTTCGCCTTCCCGCTTCGCCGCTTCGCCTTCGCCGCCTTCGCGCTTCGCCGCCGTTCGCCTTCGCCGTCCTCGCCTTCGCCGTCTTCGCCTTCGCCGTCTTCGCCTTCGCCGTCCTTCGCCTTCGCCGCCTTCGCCTTCGCCGCCTTCGCCGTCTCGCCTTCGCCGTCCTTCGGCGCTTCGCCGTCTTCGCCTTCGCCGTCTTCGCCTTCGCCGTCTTCGCTTCGCCGTCTTCGCCTTCGCCGTCTTCGCCTTCGCCGTCTTCGCCTTCGCCGTCTTCGCCTTCGCCGTCTTCGCCTTCGCCGTCTTCGCCTTCGCCGTCTTCGCCTTCGCCGTCTTCGCCTTCGCCGTCTTCGCCTTCGCCGTCTTCGCCTTCGCCGTCTTCGCCTTCGCCGTCTTCGCCTTCGCCGTCTTCGCCGTCTCGCTTCGCCGTCTTCGCCTTCGCCGTCTTCGCCTTCGCCGTCTTCGCCTTCGCCGTCTTCGCCTTCGCCGTCTTCGCCTTCGCCGTCTTCGCCTTCGCCGTCTTCGCCTTCGCCGTCTTCGCCTTCGCCGTCTTCGCCTTCGCCGTCTCGCCTTCGCCGTCTTCGCCTTCGCCGTCTTCGCCTTCGCCGTCTTCGCCTTCGCCGTCTTCGCCTTCGCCGTCTTCGCCTTCGCCGTCTTCGCCTTCGCCGTCTTCGCCTTCGCCGTCTTCGCCTTCGCCGTCTTCGCCTTCGCCGTCTTCGCCTTCGCCGTCTTCGCCTTCGCCGTCTTCGCCTTCGCCGTCTTCGCCTTCGCCGTCTTCGCCTTCGCCGTCTTCGCCTTCGCCGTCTTCGCCTTCGCCGTCTTCGCCTTCGCCGTCTTCGCCTTCGCCGTCTTCGCCTTCGCCGTCTTCGCCTTCGCCGTCTTCGCCTTCGCCGTCTTCGCCTTCGCCGTCTTCGCCTTCGCCGTCTTCGCCTTCGCCGTCTTCGCCTTCGCCGTCTTCGCCTTCGCCGTCTTCGCCTTCGCCGTCTTCGCCTTCGCGCTTCGCCTTCGCCGCCTTCGCCTTCGCCGCCTTCGCCTTCGCCGCCTTCGCTCGCCGCCTTCGCCTTCGCCGCCTTCGCCTTCGCCGCCTTCGCCTTCGCGCCGCCTTCGCCTTCGCCGCCTTCGCCTTCGCCCGCCTTCGCCTCGCCGCCTTCGCCTTCGCCGCCTTCGCCTTCGCCGCCTTCGCCTTCGCCGCCTTCGCCTTCGCCGCCTTCGCCTTCGCCGCCTTCGCCTTCGCCGCCTTCGCCTTCGCCGCCTTCCGCCTTCGCCGCCTTCGCCTTCGCCGCTTCGCCTTCGCCGCCTTCGCCTTCGCCGCCTTCGCCTTCGCGCTTCGCCTTCGCCGCCTTCGCCCTTCGCCGCCTTCGCCGCCTTCGCTTCGCGCCTTCGCCTTCGCCGCCTTCGCCTTCGCCGCCTTCGCCTTCGCCGCCTTCGCCCTTCGCCGCGCCTTCGCCTCGCCTTCGCCTTCGCTCGCCTCCTTCGCCTTCGCCGCCTTCGCCTTCGCCGCCTTCGCCTTCGCCGCCTTCGCCTTCGCCGCCTTCGCCTTCGCCGCCTTCGCCTTCGCCGCCTTCGCCTTCGCCGCCTTCGCCTTCGCCGCCTTCGCCTTCGCCGCTTCGCCTTCGCCGTCTTCGCCTTCGGCCGTCCTTCGCCTTCGCCGTCCTTCGCCCTTCGCCTCTTCGCCTCGCCGTCTGCGCCTTCGCCGTCTTCGCCTTCGCCGTCTTCGCCTTCGCCGTCTTCGCCTTCGCCGTCTTCGCCTTCGCCGTCTTCGCCTTCGCCGTCTTCGCCTTCGCCGTCTTCGCCTTCGCCGTCTTCGCCTTCGCCGTCTTCGCCTTCGCCGTCTTCGCCTTCGCCGTCTTCGCCTTCGCCGTCTTCGCCTTCGCCGTCTTCGCCTTCGCCGTCTTCGCCTTCGCCGTCTTCGCCTTCGCGTCTTCGCCTTCGCCGTCTTCGCCTTCGCGTCTTCGCCTTCGCCGTCTTCGCCTTCGCCGTCTTCGCCTTCGCCGTCTTCGCCTTCGCCGTCTTCGCCTTCGCCGTCTTCGCCTTCGCCGTCTTCGCCTTCGCCGTCTTCGCCTTCGCCGTCTTCGCCTTCGCCGTCTTCGCCTTCGCCGTCTTCGCCTTCGCCGTCTTCGCCTTCGCCGTCTTCGCCTTCGCCGTCTTCGCCTTCGCCGTCTTCGCCTTCGCCGTCTTCGCCTTCGCCGTCTTCGCCTTCGCCGTCTTCGCCTTCGCCGTCTTCGCCTTCGCCGTCTTCGCCTTCGCCGTCTTCGCCTTCGCCGTCTTCGCCTTCGCCGTCTTCGCCTTCGCCGTCTTCGCCTTCGCCGTCTTCGCCTTCGCCGTCTTCGCCTTCGCCGTCTTCGCCTTCGCCGTCTTCGCCTTCGCCGTCTTCGCCTTCGCCGTCTTCGCCTTCGCCGTCTTCGCCTTCGCCGTCTTCGCCTTCGCCGTCTTCGCCTTCGCCGTCTTCGCCTTCGCCGTCTTCGCCTTCGCCGTCTTCGCCTTCGCCGTCTTCGCCTTCGCCGTCTTCGCCTTCGCCGTCTTCGCCTTCGCCGTCTTCGCCTTCGCCGTCTTCGCCTTCGCCGTCTTCGCCTTCGCCGTCTTCGCCTTCGCCGTCTTCGCCTTCGCCGTCTTCGCCTTCGCCGTCTTCGCCTTCGCCGTCTTCGCCTTCGCCGTCTTCGCCTTCGCCGTCTTCGCCTTCGCCGTCTTCGCCTTCGCCGTCTTCGCCTTCGCCGTCTTCGCCTTCGCCGTCTTCGCCTTCGCCGTCTTCGCCTTCGCCGTCTTCGCCTTCGCCGTCTTCGCCTTCGCCGTCTTCGCCTTCGCCGTCTTCGCCTTCGCCGTCTTCGCCTTCGCCGTCTTCGCCTTCGCCGTCTTCGCCTTCGCCGTCTTCGCCTTCGCCGTCTTCGCCTTCGCCGTCTTCGCCTTCGCCGTCTTCGCCTTCGCCGTCTTCGCCTTCGCCGTCTTCGCCTTCGCCGTCTTCGCCTTCGCCGTCTTCGCCTTCGCCGTCTTCGCCTTCGCCGTCTTCGCCTTCGCCGTCTTCGCCTTCGCCGTCTTCGCCTTCGCCGTCTTCGCCTTCGCCGTCTTCGCCTTCGCCGTCTTCGCCTTCGCCGTCTTCGCCTTCGCCGTCTTCGCCTTCGCCGTCTTCGCCTTCGCCGTCTTCGCCTTCGCCGTCTTCGCCTTCGCCGTCTTCGCCTTCGCCGTCTTCGCCTTCGCCGTCTTCGCCTTCGCCGTCTTCGCCTTCGCCGTCTTCGCCTTCGCCGTCTTCGCCTTCGCCGTCTTCGCCTTCGCCGTCTTCGCCTTCGCCGTCTTCGCCTTCGCCGTCTTCGCCTTCGCCGTCTTCGCCTTCGCCGTCTTCGCCTTCGCCGTCTTCGCCTTCGCCGTCTTCGCCTTCGCCGTCTTCGCCTTCGCCGTCTTCGCCTTCGCCGTCTTCGCCTTCGCCGTCTTCGCCTTCGCCGTCTTCGCCTTCGCCGTCTTCGCCTTCGCCGTCTTCGCCTTCGCCGTCTTCGCCTTCGCCGTCTTCGCCTTCGCCGTCTTCGCCTTCGCCGTCTTCGCCTTCGCCGTCTTCGCCTTCGCCGTCTTCGCCTTCGCCGTCTTCGCCTTCGCCGTCTTCGCCTTCGCCGTCTTCGCCTTCGCCGTCTTCGCCTTCGCCGTCTTCGCCTTCGCCGTCTTCGCCTTCGCCGTCTTCGCCTTCGCCGTCTTCGCCTTCGCCGTCTTCGCCTTCGCCGTCTTCGCCTTCGCCGTCTTCGCCTTCGCCGTCTTCGCCTTCGCCGTCTTCGCCTTCGCCGTCTTCGCCTTCGCCGTCTTCGCCTTCGCCGTCTTCGCCTTCGCCGTCTTCGCCTTCGCCGTCTTCGCCTTCGCCGTCTTCGCCTTCGCCGTCTTCGCCTTCGCCGCCTTCGCCGTCTTCGCCTTCGCCGTCTTCGCCTTCGCCGTCTTCGCCTTCGCCGTCTTCGCCTTCGCCGTCTTCGCCTTCGCCTTCGCCGTCTTCGCCTTCGCCGTCTTCGCCTTCGCCGTCTTCGCCTTCGCCGTCTTCGCCTTCGCCGTCTTCGCCTTCGCCGTCTTCGCCTTCGCCGTCTTCGCCTTCGCCGTCTTCGCCTTCGCCGTCTTCGCCTTCGCCGTCTTCGCCTTCGCCGTCTTCGCCTTCGCCGTCTTCGCCTTCGCCGTCTTCGCCTTCGCCGTCTTCGCCTTCGCCGTCTTCGCCTTCGCCGTCTTCGCCTTCGCCGTCTTCGCCTTCGCCGTCTTCGCCTTCGCCGTCTTCGCCTTCGCCGTCTTCGCCTTCGCCGTCTTCGCCTTCGCCGTCTTCGCCTTCGCCGTCTTCGCCTTCGCCGTCTTCGCCTTCGCCGTCTTCGCCTTCGCCGTCTTCGCCTTCGCCGTCTTCGCCTTCGCCGTCTTCGCCTTCGCCGTCTTCGCCTTCGCCGTCTTCGCCTTCGCCGTCTTCGCCTTCGCCGTCTTCGCCTTCGCCGTCTTCGCCTTCGCCGTCTTCGCCTTCGCCGTCTTCGCCTTCGCCGTCTTCGCCTTCGCCGTCTTCGCCTTCGCCGTCTTCGCCTTCGCCGTCTTCGCCTTCGCCGTCTTCGCCTTCGCCGTCTTCGCCTTCGCCGTCTTCGCCTTCGCCGTCTTCGCCTTCGCCGTCTTCGCCTTCGCCGTCTTCGCCTTCGCCGTCTTCGCCTTCGCCGTCTTCGCCTTCGCCGTCTTCGCCTTCGCCGTCTTCGCCTTCGCCGTCTTCGCCTTCGCCGTCTTCGCCTTCGCCGTCTTCGCCTTCGCCGTCTTCGCCTTCGCCGTCTTCGCCTTCGCCGTCTTCGCCTTCGCCGTCTTCGCCTTCGCCGTCTTCGCCTTCGCCGTCTTCGCCTTCGCCGTCTTCGCCTTCGCCGTCTTCGCCTTCGCCGTCTTCGCCTTCGCCGTCTTCGCCTTCGCCGTCTTCGCCTTCGCCGTCTTCGCCTTCGCCGTCTTCGCCTTCGCCGTCTTCGCCTTCGCCGTCTTCGCCTTCGCCGTCTTCGCCTTCGCCGTCTTCGCCTTCGCCGTCTTCGCCTTCGCCGTCTTCGCCTTCGCCGTCTTCGCCTTCGCCGTCTTCGCCTTCGCCGTCTTCGCCTTCGCCGTCTTCGCCTTCGCCGTCTTCGCCTTCGCCGTCTTCGCCTTCGCCGTCTTCGCCTTCGCCGTCTTCGCCTTCGCCGTCTTCGCCTTCGCCGTCTTCGCCTTCGCCGTCTTCGCCTTCGCCGTCTTCGCCTTCGCCGTCTTCGCCTTCGCCGTCTTCGCCTTCGCCGTCTTCGCCTTCGCCGTCTTCGCCTTCGCCGTCTTCGCCTTCGCCGTCTTCGCCTTCGCCGTCTTCGCCTTCGCCGTCTTCGCCTTCGCCGTCTTCGCCTTCGCCGTCTTCGCCTTCGCCGTCTTCGCCTTCGCCGTCTTCGCCTTCGCCGTCTTCGCCTTCGCCGTCTTCGCCTTCGCCGTCTTCGCCTTCGCCGTCTTCGCCTTCGCCGTCTTCGCCTTCGCCGTCTTCGCCTTCGCCGTCTTCGCCTTCGCCGTCTTCGCCTTCGCCGTCTTCGCCTTCGCCGTCTTCGCCTTCGCCGTCTTCGCCTTCGCCGTCTTCGCCTTCGCCGTCTTCGCCTTCGCCGTCTTCGCCTTCGCCGTCTTCGCCTTCGCCGTCTTCGCCTTCGCCGTCTTCGCCTTCGCCGTCTTCGCCTTCGCCGTCTTCGCCTTCGCCGTCTTCGCCTTCGCCGTCTTCGCCTTCGCCGTCTTCGCCTTCGCCGTCTTCGCCTTCGCCGTCTTCGCCTTCGCCGTCTTCGCCTTCGCCGTCTTCGCCTTCGCCGTCTTCGCCTTCGCCGTCTTCGCCTTCGCCGTCTTCGCCTTCGCCGTCTTCGCCTTCGCCGTCTTCGCCTTCGCCGTCTTCGCCTTCGCCGTCTTCGCCTTCGCCGTCTTCGCCTTCGCCGTCTTCGCCTTCGCCGTCTTCGCCTTCGCCGTCTTCGCCTTCGCCGTCTTCGCCTTCGCCGTCTTCGCCTTCGCCGTCTTCGCCTTCGCCGTCTTCGCCTTCGCCGTCTTCGCCTTCGCCGTCTTCGCCTTCGCCGTCTTCGCCTTCGCCGTCTTCGCCTTCGCCGTCTTCGCCTTCGCCGTCTTCGCCTTCGCCGTCTTCGCCTTCGCCGTCTTCGCCTTCGCCGTCTTCGCCTTCGCCGTCTTCGCCTTCGCCGTCTTCGCCTTCGCCGTCTTCGCCTTCGCCGTCTTCGCCTTCGCCGTCTTCGCCTTCGCCGTCTTCGCCTTCGCCGTCTTCGCCTTCGCCGTCTTCGCCTTCGCCGTCTTCGCCTTCGCCGTCTTCGCCTTCGCCGTCTTCGCCTTCGCCGTCTTCGCCTTCGCCGTCTTCGCCTTCGCCGTCTTCGCCTTCGCCGTCTTCGCCTTCGCCGTCTTCGCCTTCGCCGTCTTCGCCTTCGCCGTCTTCGCCTTCGCCGTCTTCGCCTTCGCCGTCTTCGCCTTCGCCGTCTTCGCCTTCGCCGTCTTCGCCTTCGCCGTCTTCGCCTTCGCCGTCTTCGCCTTCGCCGTCTTCGCCTTCGCCGTCTTCGCCTTCGCCGTCTTCGCCTTCGCCGTCTTCGCCTTCGCCGTCTTCGCCTTCGCCGTCTTCGCCTTCGCCGTCTTCGCCTTCGCCGTCTTCGCCTTCGCCGTCTTCGCCTTCGCCGTCTTCGCCTTCGCCGTCTTCGCCTTCGCCGTCTTCGCCTTCGCCGTCTTCGCCTTCGCCGTCTTCGCCTTCGCCGTCTTCGCCTTCGCCGTCTTCGCCTTCGCCGTCTTCGCCTTCGCCGTCTTCGCCTTCGCCGTCTTCGCCTTCGCCGTCTTCGCCTTCGCCGTCTTCGCCTTCGCCGTCTTCGCCTTCGCCGTCTTCGCCTTCGCCGTCTTCGCCTTCGCCGTCTTCGCCTTCGCCGTCTTCGCCTTCGCCGTCTTCGCCTTCGCCGTCTTCGCCTTCGCCGTCTTCGCCTTCGCCGTCTTCGCCTTCGCCGTCTTCGCCTTCGCCGTCTTCGCCTTCGCCGTCTTCGCCTTCGCCGTCTTCGCCTTCGCCGTCTTCGCCTTCGCCGTCTTCGCCTTCGCCGTCTTCGCCTTCGCCGTCTTCGCCTTCGCCGTCTTCGCCTTCGCCGTCTTCGCCTTCGCCGTCTTCGCCTTCGCCGTCTTCGCCTTCGCCGTCTTCGCCTTCGCCGTCTTCGCCTTCGCCGTCTTCGCCTTCGCCGTCTTCGCCTTCGCCGTCTTCGCCTTCGCCGTCTTCGCCTTCGCCGTCTTCGCCTTCGCCGTCTTCGCCTTCGCCGTCTTCGCCTTCGCCGTCTTCGCCTTCGCCGTCTTCGCCTTCGCCGTCTTCGCCTTCGCCGTCTTCGCCTTCGCCGTCTTCGCCTTCGCCGTCTTCGCCTTCGCCGTCTTCGCCTTCGCCGTCTTCGCCTTCGCCGTCTTCGCCTTCGCCGTCTTCGCCTTCGCCGTCTTCGCCTTCGCCGTCTTCGCCTTCGCCGTCTTCGCCTTCGCCGTCTTCGCCTTCGCCGTCTTCGCCTTCGCCGTCTTCGCCTTCGCCGTCTTCGCCTTCGCCGTCTTCGCCTTCGCCGTCTTCGCCTTCGCCGTCTTCGCCTTCGCCGTCTTCGCCTTCGCCGTCTTCGCCTTCGCCGTCTTCGCCTTCGCCGTCTTCGCCTTCGCCGTCTTCGCCTTCGCCGTCTTCGCCTTCGCCGTCTTCGCCTTCGCCGTCTTCGCCTTCGCCTTCGCCTTCGCCTTCGCCTTCGCCTTCGCCTTCGCCTTCGCCTTCGCCTTCGCCTTCGCCTTCGCCTTCGCCTTCGCCTTCGCCTTCGCCTTCGCCTTCGCCTTCGCCTTCGCCTTCGCCTTCGCCTTCGCCTTCGCCTTCGTCTTCGTCTTCGTCTTCGCCTTCGTCTTCGTCTTCGTCTTCGTCTTCGTCTTCGTCTTCGTCTTCGTCTTCGTCTTCGTCTTCGTCTTCGTCTTCGTCTTCGTCTTCGTCTTCGTCTTCGTCTTCGTCTTCGTCTTCGTCTTTTTTTTTTTTTTATTATTATTATTATTATATTTAAACGGGAGAACCCTTTAGAATACAAAATTTGTACATAAAGTGCATGAAGAATAAAATATAAAGAAAAAAATAAAATATAGATATAGTTAAACAGTAGATATAACGAAAACATACATAACAGTCAAAACAAGCAACAAGACTAAGGCAATGGCCGAACATTAAGGCGATGGCAGACTCCTCAGGAGTAGAGCCCTAAACGTAGTTAGGGAGTCTATGAACAAATCAATATTGGCAGGGCATTGATTCAACTCGCTCATAGCGCGATTAATGGGGTCAGCCGAGAAATAGCGATATTCGGGGACCCGAGTAGCAAAGAGGGGTCTAAGACGCAGCGCACGTTGTGGAGCATTGAAGCAAATCCGTGAGACAAGCTCCTGGCAGTTAATCTGACCATGGAAAGTTTTGTAAAGAAATAATAGATCCGCACAGACACGGCGATTACTAAGAGATAATAGTCCCGTTATTTGCAAGGCAGGACCGTAATCATGGTCAGAGAACTGCATAGGGCTACCTGAGGCCCTCATGGCCAACCTCAGGAACTTGTGCTGCACCCGTTCAAATAAGCTGGTATATTGTATATGCCTAGGACTCCATATTACCGACGCATATTCCACCTGCGACCTCACCAGTGTGACATAAAGCAACTTCAGTGTTCGGATTTGTTTAAAATGTTTACCAAAACGGGCTATAAAACCTAGGGTTTTCATAGCTTTACTCGTAACATTTCTATAATGATTGCGAAAATCCAGCCGTGACATAAACGTGACACCCAGGTCCCGGACTTCAGCCACCTCAGACAAAGTGGTATCATCTAAATTATATGTTGAGGGAATGCCACTAACAGACCTGTGTGTCCTTAATAATACACATTTACCGGCATTTAACCGCATCCTATTACTGGTACACCACTGCTCAAATCTAACGAGATCCTCCTGCAACAGTTTCACATCAAGAGTACTTCTAATAGTACGAAAAATCTTTAGATCGTCCGCATACATAAGAAATTTGCTATGCATAAAAGCCCTCCCAAGATCATTAATGAAGAGAATGAACAGGAGAGGACCAAGGTGAGATCCCTGCGGAACCCCAGAGGTCACATTGACTGGATCAGATACCCGGCCCTGCACCCTGACCACCTGCACACGATTTTCAAGGTAGCTATCGATCCACGCAAGGAGAGGACCGCAAATCCCGGATGAAGCTAACTTGTGATGGAGGATACAATAATCAACCGAATCAAAGGCCTTACGAAAGTCAGTATACACGGTATCGACTTGCAGACCCTCATCCAGTGCATCAGAAATGAAGCAGTGGTATACCGCCAGGTTAGTTGTCGTCGACCGACCAGGAACAAATCCATGCTGCTCGTCGCATATAACATTGGTAAGGTTAGGCGTTAAGTACTCAGTTATAATCTCCTCAAAGATCTTTGGGATGACAGATAGCTTACATATCGGCCTATAATTTCTAACGTCTGACCGATCGCCCGCCTTGAATACAGGGGTAACCAAGGTGGTCTTCCAAGCTGCTGGAAAAATTCCCTTGGTTAATGAGGAATTAAATATATGCCAGAGGGGCCTAGAAAGGATGAAACGACACTCTTTTAGAAACAGCGGTGGGACCCCATCGAATCCCGGGCTCTTTGACGTATCAAGAGAGTTGAGTTTAGAGAAAATTTGACCGATGGAAACAGAAACCGAATGAATATTAACATCACTATAAGAGGACGAACCTGGATTCGGGGCAGGCACCGCTCCAGCAAGAGGAGTGTATACAGAGCCAAAAAACTCAGCGAACAGATTAGCAGCTTCTTCGTGCGACGCAGCAGTCATACGGTCCAGATGGACCTTTTCTGGAATTCCATGCACACCACGCTTCGTGTTAACAAATTTCCAGAAGGCGCGTACATTCTCACACACCGCACTCTCGACGCTTTCAATATAGACTCTATGATCGCATGACAGGGAAAGCTTACACCTTGTACGAAGACTCGCAAAGTTAATATAATCAGAAAATGAACCAGAACGTTTAAAGACTTTATGCGCCCTTTTCTTCTGCCCGATCAGGGACCTTAAGCCAGGGGAAAACCAAGGCGGAAACGTGGATCGACCCGCAGACCTAAGAGGAATAAAAGCTTCTATTGCCGTATTAATGTGACCATATAAACACTCCAGGGCTAATTCTGGGTCAGAATCACCAGTCTCATTATCCCAATCCACGGAATTGAGATATTCCAACACCCTTGGGTAGTCACCACGCTTAAAGTCCCTATACTTAAAGTTGTAGCGCATGGGGTCAGGACCCGATGCCAAACCATTAAACTTTATATATAAGGGTGGATGATATACATCAGGTTCAATAAGGACTTCAATGACCCGATCCACAGCGACATTAGAGGAGCTAACAAAGACGAGATCGAGCATGACGTCGAAGTCATTAAACACATTGTTTACTTGAGTAAGGTTACAATATCCAGCACAACCAAGGAGAAGGTCAATGGCTGCAGATTCGTTCGACGTAACACCAGATCTCCTAAAGCAATCCTGGACCGAGTCATTGAACCATACCGCGTGAGGAAGGTTAAAATCACCGTACACACAAAAGGTGTCGTCGCTATACTTGAGACTTAATTCCATTACTGAGTCAACATGATTTGCATACAGTGACGTCTGAGATGCAG
>OY979767.1:59489801-59682301 GCA_963855975.1 Andrena chrysosceles | reverse complement strand
ACCGGTGTTTCTCAGGTACTCGCGCGCGTGTGACGAAGCACGACTATTTATATTCGTGGCACGCGTCACCCAGGTCACTATCACTGTGATCGGCTAAGCGCGCGTACGCGTTTATTATTGCAGTAGCTATTGTGAGTATTCTAACGTATATGGTAGCATCAACGACTGCGACGTCTCACGGACTAGGCAAGAATCAGAAGAGGAAGAAGAATCTTAAGAAGAATAAGAGAAAGACTGGATCAGGTCTCGTGAACGGTATCATAAACCGTCTACCGTTCGAACTACACGTTCCGGGTTATCAGTTCTGCGGACCGGGGACGAGTTTGCTAAAGCGATTGTCAAAAACCCCTTGGACGCAGCGTGTCGCGACCACGATATCGCGTACTCTCGTCGAAAGGATTTAGAGGGGCGACACGAGGCGGATCGGGCGCTACCCGAACGAGCGCGAGAACGAGTATTCGCGACCGACGCGACCTTTGGTGAAAAAGCAACCGCGACTGGAGTGTGGGCAACGATGAAGGTTAAGACTAAACTTGGCATGGGTATGAGAAGGACGAAACGTAAACAGAGAAAGTCTGGAAGGAAACATCCTCAACGGCGTCGACGACGACATCGTAATCTACGAGTGGCGAAACGCGGCGGCTTTCTTTAATTTCATCCGTTCGTGCTACCTGCTTTATCGGCTATCGGGGCATTGCCCGGTGGAGCGGCTGGTATAACCAAAGCGGTCAACGATTCGAAGGCCTCGTGAAAACAACTGGAAGAGACGTTGCGTCATAATCGGGCGATGGAAGGGCGAGGGATGCATCTGACACCGTACAAGCGAGGTGCCGGCTTGAATCCTAGACGTCGAAGCCAACGACGATTGAGATCAAGGAAAAAAAACGCCGATCGAGTAGGCGCGTGGCGACGGTGGCGGCGATAACGCAACAACCTATGACGAACCTGCAATTAGAACGCGAATGCGCCAGCATCCCGTTCTTTCGAGGGGTGTTTATGCGCGACATACTTCCCACGCGCGTACGAAGCAACGAATGTGGCATCACGAATCTGGACGAGAATCGAGGCGTCGGTACGCACTGGGTCGCGTACGCGAAACGCGGGCCGCGAGTACAGTACTTTGATAGTTTTGGGAATCTGCGACCTTCCGCGGAATTGATCTACTATTTCGGACATGGTACAACAATCACGTATAATCACAATCGTTTTCAACGTTTCGACGAGATGAATTGCGGTCGCTTGTGCATGCAATTCTTACAGCAAAAGTCTATCGAATTATGGCTTATATACTAATAATATCGGTATGTGTACTAAGATTATGTTACAATGGATCCATGCGTAATGACAATCCACACCACCTATAATAATAAAGACTCATAATATCGATAAAATGCCGAGTATTCGCACGCGCGCGTCACTTACCCCCTCTCCGTCTCGCGAGTGTAATCTATGATATGTCGTTCACGCTTACGTTAACGGGTCGCAGTAGCGTGCTCACGGTAAACTATTTCCCTCCGATAGATTTGAGTGATGGTCAATACGAATTAGGACTCGCGGACTTGGAGACGTTTCACACGATACCGAACATCGACTCGAGCAACGATAAATTCTATTTCGTCGTGAATTATGACACCGAAAACAACACCATCGCTGACACCATTCATGAATGTATTACGATCCCCTACAGCTCCTACGAATTAGACGCTATCGCCGAGTATCTGAAGCAGCGATTACTCGATCGATATCCTCGAAGACGCGGAAACAACGATAGCAACGATGACGACAAGTACCCTCTAATGCTACGAGCTAACAACAACACCATGAAAAGTGAGCTGTACTGCTCGTTCTTTGTAGACTTTACGAAACCGAACAATGTGGGTTCGTTGTTAGGATTTTCTCCGAATCGCGTCTTATTACCGAGAATCTGGCACGAGTCCGACGTACCCGTGAATATTATAAACGTTAACCTGATCAGACTAACGTGCAACGTCACTACCGGCGCGTACAGCAACGATAAACCGGTACACACGATTCATGAATTTTCACCTCGCGTACCACCGGGATATAAGATATCGGAATTCATTTACCTGCTGATCGTCGCACGAGCAATACACGATCTAACGTTGTGCATCGTCGATCAACACGATCGCCCTATAGATTTCCGCGGAGAAGAAATAACTATTCGTTTGCACGTTCAACGACGTCCGCGCGATAGGCTAGCGTGACTGCACGCGTATTCGCGGGTGTGTAGTATGTTAGTATTAGATCACACGTACGAATCATCAATCGTCGCTGCCGCTGCTACTCCTGCTGCCTCTGTCTCGCGTCTTTATCAGAAGGCGAAAGTAGAAGAATAAAGGTTGGTGGAGCGATAAGAAGAGGATCCATAAGGAGGAGAAAGCCGTTGACTCGTCCGAACGTACGTTTCTTACGATCGTTAGGTTTCATCGTCGCCTATTAGACACGCAACCACGATGTCGATTATTCTAGATGTGGCGAATACGCCAACCTTTGACAATCGTATCACGACGATAATCCATACGCCAACACGACGTTCGATAATAGCGACGAGATAAGAATCCCCATACAGCAGCAAGATCTATATACGCTTCCATGCGAAAGTTTTCTCTACATCGAAGGTCGTGGCACGTTGACGGCGCAGGATGCGAAAGGCCCGGCAACGTCCGCGACCGCTGTTCTCGACAATAATTGCGTTGCGTTCATGTTCGATGAGATTCGATTCGAATTGAACGGTGTCGAGATCGATCGTTGTCGAAATCCAGGAATCACAACTACATTGAAAAATTACGTTTCGTTGTCGGCCGTGAGGAGTAAAGTGCTGGCGAATGCCGGTTGGAATTATGCCATCGATTACAATAAAGATATTTTTCATTCGGGTGCTTTCAATTTCTGCGAACCCCTGAACATGTTATTAGGATTCTGCGAGGATTACAAACACATCGTGATGAACGCGCGGCACGAGCCAATACTTATACGATTGCGTGTAGATTCGAACGCGATGCACTGCACCTCCGCCACTGCGATACCGAAACTAGAGATACGCAAGGTGCAGTGGCGTATGCCCCACGTTGTTTTGGAGGAAGTGAATAAGTTATCGATGCTGCGTATCCTGGAAAGCAGTCGGCCGATTGCGATGAGTTTCCATTCGTGGAGCCTGCATGAGTACCCGTTACTGCAAGAGACAACGAAACATACGTGGACCGTGAAAGCTACGTCGCAAATTGAGAAACCTCGATTCGTGATATTCGCCATGCAAACCAATCGAAAGAATCGTCCCGATAAATGCGCGGGTGTATTCGACCCGAATCATCTTACGAACGTTCGACTGTATCTAAATTCCGAGACTTATCCGTACGATGACTTGAACTTAGATTTCGATAAGTATAAATACGCGCTCTTATACGATATGTATGCGAAATTCGGCAGATCGTACTACGGTCACGGAGAACCGTTGCTGAACGCGATCGAATTCTTACAATACGCACCTATCGCGGTCATAGATTGTTCCAGGCAAAACGAGTCGTTGAAAAGTGCTACGGTGGATGTGCGAATAGATTTCGAATGTAAAGAAAATATCCCCGCTAATACTACGGCTTTCTGTGTGATAATACACGATCGTATAGTTGAATACGGCCCTTTAACCAACGTGGTACGCAAACTAATATAGCGTGCGTACATATATTATTACTACTACTACTACTAATACTACTACTACTACGGATACTGCTACTGTTTTAAAACGTCGATGTCGAAGACCTCAGTTACCGTTCCGACTGCGTCACCGCCGGTGCTCCCTAAACGAATAATAATGTTCGCCATTGTCGATCTGCAAGGTTTCAATATCGAACGTGAGTTCGTTGCCAAAGAGATCGCGATTCGCGCTAACAGCAACAATGATAAAACGACGACAACTACGACGATAATCAGCCATTGGATCTTCGAACCACCATACTTCTTGAAACATCTGAATTCGTGGGATAACCGTCAAGCGTCCTGGCTGGCGAAGCATCATCACGGACTTCGCTGGTCTGACGGCTATGTTCCATACTCCAAACTTCCGGGGCTCCTCACCAGCGTACTCGCGAACATTGACTTCGTCATCGTGAAAGGTGCGGAAAAGAAAACGTGGATGCTGCAACTACTACCTAACATAATCGTGGAGGATGTATGCAACTTGTATGAACTGACGGCGCGAAAGATCAACAACAACAACAGCAATGACAACACTCGAACTGTCGAAGACGACGGTGGCTACGACGTTGACGATGATTATTGCGGGATCATGTCTGACGTCCCTAATCTGAAGTCTATGTCTTCAACGAATGCTATTCGATGTGCATTTCACAACAACGACGGTGTTTGCGCACTAGAGAATGTCGAGAAAATATGGAATTATATACGTAGCGTCACCTAATGTAAGTCCCACACACGCATTGCATCTACTTTGCGCGTCATATGCAGAGAAACGAATATGTAAGAGTTATATTTTTTTTGTTTTCTATAGTGAACACAACGGCGGCGGTGATGAGATCAATGACAACGGCGGCTGATTCCTCTACCCACGAGCATGAATACCCATCCCATACGAATGTAACTTTTACGCAAATACTGATTTTATAATTTAAGGACGCATGGATTGATGGATGTACATTAATAAACATACACTGTTTTGAATAAAAATTATATTTATTTAAAAAAAATTTAATTTATAAAAAATTAAATTTATAAAAATATTTTAAATTTATAAAAAAAAATTTAAATTTATAAAAATACTTTATTTAAAAAAAAAATTCGGTGTGATGTTACGTTCTGCAACACACAAAGAAAACACCAAATTATTATTATATAAAACGTTGGTAATAGCACGCGAAACATCAAACAATTCAAATTCGTTTGTACTCACTCCGTAAATAGTAGGGGGAGACCCCAAAACTCGTCTTCAGACGATGAAAACTGCTCCTTCACAATGTCCGTCCGCCACTTACGCCGGAACGATCGAATTTTCCGCCGTAATTCGCGGCAGATACGTCCGTCACGCCTCGTCGGGTATTGGCGATGCTGAGACAAACACATGACTCGATTAAAACATCGTCGAATGATGTATGCGTATTAATATAATTTTACGAAACGTCACTTACGAGTAGTTGAGGACTTCGCGATCACCATCGCGCACCCGGGCCTCGATGTCAGCTCGACGCTGAAACAAACGTATAAATCGATTAAAACATCGTTGATTGGTGTACGCGTATCAGAATAATTCTTCCGAAACATCACTTACGAGGCGCCCGACCGTCCCGAGGTAATCATCACTCCATTCGGCCATTTGAATCTCTCGTTCATGCTGCAACAAACACACGATTCGATTAAAACACTGTTGAATAGTGTACGCGCATCAATATTTTTTTTTGCGAAACAACACTTACGAGATATCGAATGGCCTCCCGCCGCTCCACGCGCCACGCCCTCACCAGATTATCGAGAAAATACTGAAACAAACGCATAACTTTGTTAGAAGATTCCTTAATTGAATAAACACACCAATTCAATTTACACAAAACTGTACTTACAATTTTTTCCGTCAACTCATCCCGCTCGACGTGCCATGCATGTTCAATTTCCCCATGCCGTTGCTATAAGAAACGCACAAATTCATTAGAATATCGTCGAATGGAATACGCGTACCAATTCAATTCTCACAAACTACACTTACAATGCATAGCTGCATTTCAAATGCGTTGATTCTTGTTATTGAACCCATGGTTTATTTTTTGGAAAAATGCGTGTATTAACTGCACTGGTCCGTGCGACGGTGATCGACACCCTTATATACATTTCGTTTCCCTAGCCTAGAACGATGTTCCAATGCATTGCAGAGTGGGGGTAGTTTTCAAGTAGGGTAGTCTTGAGGTATGGTGGGGATATCTACGTCACAGTTTCTTCGCATCCTTTTTATTCCTCGATGATTTTATAATATGAAACTAATTATTCCAGCTTATAGTATACTTTTATGAGTCATACTTTTATGATTCGCATCGCGAATTGTCTCTGCCTCTTCTGTGGCATGCATGCTCCTTGAATTTGTCATGCATGTCATTTGAATTTGTCATGTATTCTCTAACCCTTGTGCGGTAAACATACACGTCTTGACCGTCACCATCACTAATGTGATATACTTTCACACATTGACATGTACGTGTACGTGAATCAGTATAAAATGACGTTGGTCAGTCCTGTGGACTTCATTACACCACGTACGCTCGAGTGCTAACAAGTATCGTTCGCGTCATTTTTTTCCGCTGATGAGAATCATACGTCGTGCATATCAAAATGTACAAACGCAGCTTAAACGAATCATCCTGCGCATCCGACAACGATGGAGGTCTTCCAAATAAACGTCAACGACAACAATCCAGTATGAGGTATGTATACGTTACTATACACTTTACACTTACTTTATTCACTGTAAACGCAAATGAACTAAGTATTAATTCCCTGTACATATTTCTTACAGTTCTGGAGTTGCAACGCCAAAAACAGTGAAAACACCAAAACCTCGAATCGTACGGATCCTGGGGCGTGATTACCCGTTGACCGCAACAGGGTATAAACGGCTAACTATTGGAATTCGTATTGGCATGGATTCGTGCCACGTTGAGATCGCCATAGCCGACAACAAAGGTAGCGAGTTGTGCTTTTCAATGTCTACGTGGATGCTACTGCTGCAAAACGAGGCGGACATACTCCAACGATTACGCAGCAACGCAACATCAACCCAAACCCCAATCACAATTGACCATTTACGACTAGAATTCACGCGTATGCATGCCGATCAACTTATTAAAATCACCGATAATCGCGGTGTCATATATATGACTGAAGCCACGGTGTGTAAACTATTCGCGTACAAACATTGCATTCAACATATGTTCTCCTGGTTGACAGAAAATATGTACTCTGTAAGCAGTAAATATGCTACCTTCGTAGACGTTCTGCGTACCGCTACGACACCAACGAATTATCTGAAATTAATTTCCGAAAGCGAGCACTTCGAGCAACATTCTTTGATTGATTGTGAATTGTTGGCGTTAGGATTACAATCCATGCTGCGTGATATAAACCACGCGCCACTGTAGTATGTACATATATTTTAATAATAAATTAATGACTTTCACATCAATACCTGTAACGCATCATTTATAATATCCTTCTTACATATCCTTCTTACATATCCATATATTAATTCTTAGAGGCATAGTCTTAGCGAGTGTCAATATTGTTTCCGAATATGCAATCTGTGGAATGTCCGGACCCACTCCCACGATCCTTGACTTGTAGCCCCATCGAGAATGGTACTTGAGACGTCATCCTATTCTCGATCGTGAAAATACTCGGAACGTGACCACGAATAATTATCGCTTTAGGTTTACATGGGTTGCTTACGCGAACGCAACGCCTAATTCTTTTCTTCAGGGGCATCGAGTTTTCTCGAGGGTACTTCTCGGAGGTCTGGCATTGGCGAATGTTAATACCGTTTCCGGATAGGCTATATGGGTGGTTCTGACACTGGTCTAATGTAAACCAGATGGTCGCGGGGCTATGTACGAAATCTTTTCACCCCTACACGCTCCCACGACGCTTGACTTGCAGACCCTCGAGAAGGGTACTTGAGACGTTGCCCTGTTCTCGAACGTGAAAATACTCGGAACTCTACCCCGAATAATTATCGCTTAGTTGGTCGCGTGATCGCAACGCCTAATTTATTGCTTCCGGGACATTGCATTTTCTCGAGGATACTTCTTAGAGGCATGGTCTTGGGAAAAGTCAATGCTCAGATATCACCCTCTTTCTCGGAAATCATAATCGAATGCAATGTCGTGTTTATTCCATGGGCTATCGCGACGATTGATTTACAATAATTATCGCTCTATGTTTATATCATTGCACGTGCGTTGTATCGGTCCCACGATTCAAATATAAACATATGGCATGAAGCTCGTGCACGTAGGCACCAAAAATGCGTTCAATCCTGCTCAGATATAAACACGCGGGATGGCACGGTGCAATGTCGTGTTTATTCCATGGACTATCGCGATGATTGATTTACAATAATTATCGTTCTATGTTTACATCATTGCACGTGTGTTGTACCGGTACCACGATTCAAATATTTCCTCAGAAAAAATCTTTTCTCCTGGTCCACCCTCTTTCTCAGAAATCATCGTCGAAGACGCGAATTTCCACGAATCGGTCGCGGTCGCGCCTGCGCACCGATCCTCGCACGCGTACGGAGATTGCGCGGCGGCGACGCGTGCCCAAAGTACCTTAAACATCCACCAGGTGGCGTCAATACGAAATGTATGAAAAACCTAGGAAAATTTACCGACATGGGCCCCAAATACCAACGCATACCCAAAGTATCTTAAAATCCAACATCCATCAGGTGGCGCCAATACGAAATGTATGAAAAACCTAGGAAATTTATCGACATGGGCCCCAAATACCAACGCGGGCCCAAAGTATCTTAAAAATCCAACATCCATCAGGTGGCGCCAATACGAAATGTATGAAAAACCTAGGAAATTTATTGACATGGGCCCCAAATACCAACGCGGGCCCAAAGTATCTTAAAAATCCAACATCCACCAGGTGGCGCCAATACGAAATGTATGAAAAACCTAGGAAATTTATCGACATGGGCCCCAAATACCAACACGGACCCCAAATACCGACGTGGACTCAAAGTATCTTAAACACCCGATAGGTGGCGCCAATACGAAATGCGCGCGACGCCATTTTGAAAATTTTGAAATCACCCCCCCCTGTGACGTCATCCCCCTCACCCATCTCGTCGAAGAGCGTGGTACCCCCTCCACCCTCCCCTCGCCCGCGCGGTACCCCCCTCGCACCACCGCACCCCCTCGCCTAGGGTCCAGAACTCTCATAGTATACCTACTACCCGCCAGCGTGTCCGGGCGGGTATGGCTAGCTTGATAGCGGATATCGCCGGGTGAGTGCAGATACGGGTACGGGCGGGCGGGTGAATCGACGTCACGGCCGGGTGACGGGCGGGTCAAACCCGCCCATTGCAGAACTCTGCAACATGGTGCGGGAGAGAAAGACATGTGCGAGCGAGATAAGTATAGAGGTCCCTTTCGATCGTAATGTGCATGCGCCGATATCGTACGAGAGAGAAAGACGGGCGATTGAGAATCTATACTACTCTCTCTCGCACCAGTTCACACGTCTTTCTCTCTCGCACGATATCGGTGCATGCGCATTACTGTCGAAGGGGACCTCTATACCTCTCCCTCTCGCACCAGTTCGTACATGTCTTTCTCTCTCGCGTCATGTTGGCGACAGTTTCGAGGCAGTCAATCTTAGGCAATGAAACCTCCATGTATATATGCTCTAAGCGTTCCCGACGGTACCCACTTTTCGAGCACCGTTGCAAACGGTGCTGTGGTCCTTCCGTGTAGAATGCAGAATGGATGTGAATGGGTGTGAGCGAGCGGGTGTGTTTGGTAGAGGTAAGGTTAGATAGATATTTTGTAAACCAAGTCCAGGGGTGGTCCACTCGCATAGGAGCACTGTTAACACAGATTTAGTAGCTATCCAGGCCGCATGAGGCCTCTGAAAGCAGTATTAATTCTCGGAATTTGTACTAGATGGCACTCACAGCGTTATTTTGTAGGGAGTACTGTCTCCTCGTCCCGAGACCGAAGACTGGGGAATACTCTCGTGAACCTTTTTTTTTGTTAACTCGGTGGAAATCCCCACGGATACCCCCGACCCCCGGGGGAGGGTCAGGGGTTATGTGGGACTCGAACCCACTAAAACCACCGAGGTGATCTGCCTCAGGCGCGAAGCTGCGCGCCTGAGGGGGGGACTTGCACGGGAGCAAACTAGCGATACGTCCGCTTACCCCCCCTCCTGCGCATATGCATAACTCCGAGCCAGCCCCGATTCGGGGTCTTCCCTGGGGGAGTAGAATCCTCCCACAGTTTCCGAAACTCCGACGGCGCGCGACGGATCACACGTCCGCGCCGTCTCCGGTCGCTGCTGCTAGGGTGGGTGGTGCCCCCCGGCACCCCCACCCCACGACCCCGCGATCGAGTTGCTACCCGGATGCGACCAAGATGTTGTTAGGTCGCGGCCGGGCGGAGGCGAAGGCTCTAGCCGGATGTGTATACGCAGGGCCGCGCCACCGCCGCGCGAACTTGAGGAAATTGACATCCCGAGCGCGCGGCGGGCATTGCCGTTGGAGCGGCCCGACACGGCCGCCCATTCGCCCCTCGAACTCGATCGCGCAACCTGGAGCGGCAGGCTTCGCCGCTCCACTGGGGGGCCCTTGTCACATGGGCCCCCCCGGAACCACCCTTCCATCGCCGCCACGACCGCCACTTCGTGGCGGCTATTCTTGGGGCGCGGTGGTACAACTTGGCCTGCACGGCAGACCGCGCCCCCCTTCCCAGGCCACCCCCCTCCCAGTCTCTGAGGGGGGCACCTCCTCCACCCTTCCCGCTCCCGCCTTATGGGAGCCGGCGGCGAATCCCTGAGCCAACGGGGGAGTGGAGCGACGCGATGTTATTATGTCGCTGCACGATCTCCCCCGACTCCTCCAGGACCCGGCGGTCGTCTAACCATTCCTGGCACCGTGCCAGGGTATGGTCCGCCGAGTCCTCGACGCCCCTGTCGCACGAGAAGCAGCGCGACGTCTCCTCCCGCCCGATGCGACACAGATAATCTCCGAAACACCCCACACCGGTGATCATCTGCGTCAGGCGGAAGGTCAGCCTGCCACACCCACGCTCTACCCATTCGTTCATGATGGGCAGGAGCGCCCCCGACAACGCGGCCCTCCCGATGTTCGGGGAGGGCGAGCCATTCCAGCCATTTGGCTGTCATCCGCTGCCGGTCCTGGCCACGCGCCACCTCGAGTCCATCCGCCGGTGGATTCCCAGCCTCGCGGAGATCGCGGGAAGCGGAGTAAACATCCGCCTCCATCTCCGCGAGCAGATGGAAGGCGGGAGATCCACCGAGCGCGGACAGTTCGGCATGTGACACCATGCGGGATGCTCGCACGGCTCGGAGGACCGCGCGGCGGTGAACTCGGGCAAGGAGTTCCCGCCCCACTCGACAGTCCTCCAGGTCGCCGGCCCATATAGGCGCGCCATACAGCGCCATGGACCGGACGACCGTCACATATAAGTGCCGAACTCCCTCGTGAGGGCCCCCGAGATTGGGCATTATTCGCCCGAAAGCAAATATTTGCCTCTCTAGTCGGGGGCCGAGGGTCTTGAAGTGGCGCGTAAAGCGCCAGTAGGTGTCAAGGGTCAGCCCGAGGTATTTCATAGAGCGGCCGACCCTTATGCAGGCATCCCCGATCCTAAGGGACGCCCTGTTGGGGATACCACTCCCAACCCTGTCCACGAGCCACATCGCCTCCTTCTTGTGAAAGGCGACTCGCAGACCGAGCGTCCCGATCGAGGCGACGACACGGTGCAGCGCGACCTCGGCGAGGCTGATCGCCGCCGTCCACTTCTGCCCGGACGCCACCACCAGTGTGTCGTCGGCATAGCAAACCAACGACACCCGCGGCGATGGCATTTCCACCCGCAGCACCGCGTCGTACGCTAGGTTCCAGAGCAGGGGCCCCAGAACGGACCCCTGCGGCACGCCGCGGTGCACATCGGTCACCCCGCCCCCGTCCCGACCGACGAAGGAGACCACCCTTCCACGGAGGTAGTCCCGGATCAGGCGGCGCAAATAGAGCGGGACGTTATGATATAAAAGCGCCCGCTCGATCGCCGCCCAGGAGACGGTTAGACGATGTCTAACGACACCGCCACACTCACACCGTCCCCCTCGACCGCCCGGCGCGACAGCGACCGAACCAGATGGATAGCGTCCATGGTCGATCGCTGCCGACGAAAGCCGAATTGGCGGTCGTTCAGATCCGGACCAATGGTCTCCAGGTGTCCGCAGAGGCGGGCAGCTATGATCCTTTCCAGGAGCTTGCCCGCCTCGTCCAACAGACAGATCGGCCGGTATGACGAGGGCGACTCCGCGGGCTTTCCGGGCTTCTGAAGCAGTACCAGCCTCGCCTCCTTCCACGCAGGGGGGAACCTGCCGGATCTCAGTACGGCATCGAAGAGCCGCCTGAGTCCGTCTCCTAGGGCGCCGATCGCGCAGGCCCAAACTCGCCCGGGCACGCCGTCGGGGCCCGGAGCCGCGTTCCTCGCGCACATACGCGCGAGCGAGAACGCGAGCTCCTCATCGCTGACACTCGGGGCGTCCAATGCAGCGACGCCCCTGGCCAACCACGGATTCCCGGACTCGTCGGCGCCGTCCTCCCCGGGGCTCTCGTGAACCAAGCTAACGTGTGCAAGAGTCTAACCTCAAATACATTTATACTTTTTATTGTTAACCAAGAGTGATCATTGTCCTTCCCAATCTTCGACATACATCACCTGCACGAGTAGGACCTGCTATAATTACTAATGTGCCGGTAATCCCTACAATTCAGTGGGGGTAGTATCATAAATCATATCCTATTTTTGAAATTTTGCGGAACGCTTGGAGACGCTTGCATTCCATCGCTCTCTCCTTTCCTGGACATCGTTAAGTGCACATCGTGTGATGCAAATTGTAATTTAATATTTCCCAAATAAATTGTAATGTAATATTTCTCAAATAAATTGTAATGTAATATTTTATAAATATATTGTATTTTATACGTGTATGCAATTGGACAATTTTGATTCTTAAAATATAATTTGAAAGTGGTGTTAGCCAAAAATTTAAAAAAATTGAATTTATTACTTATTTTGTAATATAACACAAAGTAAGTGATGAATTCCATTTTTTTTAATTTTTTGACTAACATCACTTCCATAATCACCGGCACATATAGTCATAAGTAAGGAATTCATTGAATACAAACTCTGAAATGCCTGCCATTAGTACTATAGTGCATATCCAACCCGATAGAGGGTGTTAATGATGTGTTTTGTTGCGAGGCCGGCTGGGAATTCTTCTGGCTTTAGGGAGTTTCTGTGGGGTCCGGCGTTCGTGGAGCCCTGAAGAGCTCTGCTCTCGAACGCGTGAAGTTAAAACGAATGAAATGATTTGTAATTGTTCGCGAAAGAGCTCGCGATGAGCGTGAGATGCCGGTGAGGTTATGTAAAGAACGCACAGTATTTATGAGCAATGTTTATTGTACACTCGCTGAGTGAGTCCGAACATAAAAGAATTATGAGTGAGAATGAGCGGATGCACGTTGTGCAGAGAGTGTACAGTTCCTGTCTCGTTGAGACGAATCGCAAAACAACGCACACGTGGCCGCGTAACTGACCACGATCCACAATCGATACACGACGAGTCTGAGCACGAGATATTGAATTGAGCGGTGAGATACAAAACGGTTGAGCGTTAGCACGAGCAGAACAATGAGCCTTCACGAGTTACTTGAGAAAAACGTTCAGTAAAACCGACGCGTCTACCTTCGTACTCTGCGTGAACAAGAAGAGCAATCGCAATATGGCCGATCGATTTCCGTTAGTCGTCTTCTCCAAAAGTCTGGAGGATCGAGCGACGTGGGGAAATGCGATTGGCTGAGCATTCTGTCGCTGACACCTGATTGGTCGATCGATTGTGGATCGGGCTTGTCGATCCGCTGTCCAGGAGGTGCTGCGATGAGTTGGGTGTGGCGGAGATCGGAACTACCGAATCTCAAACATGCTCCCGGCCTCAACAGCTGGAAGAAGATGTTGATGATGAATCTGTAACATTCAAAACAGCCAATTTTGCGATTGGCCTGGTTAAGATGGTAGTGGCGGTCTTGAGCGTCACCACCCTGGTCAGTCCATCCTTCCCTGAGTGAAGGGTGAGAACCCGAGCAAGTGGCCACTTGCTAGGGGGAAACCGCTCATCGGTGATGAGCACCAGAGAGCCGACCTTGATGGCGTTGGATGGATGATGCCACTTCGAGATTGAGAGCTGACGTTGCAGATAATGAGCAACTGAGTTTGGTGATCTTGAGAGCCCTGAGTGAACATCCTCTTGAGCGTGGCATCGGCTCCGATGAAGTTGGTGCCACAATCTGAGTAGAGTGAGTGAGGGATTCCTCTCCGTGAGATGAAACGCCTGTACGTTGCTATGAAACCTTCTGTGGAGTAGTCTGTGACTAGTTCGAGATGAACAGCTGAGGTGGTGAGACAGACGAACACACAGATCCATCCCTTGTGAGTCTTGGCGCCTCGCCCTTTCCACGTCCTTAAGGTGATAGGACCAGCATAGTCCAGTCCAGTGTTGGTGAATGGGCGTATGGGTGTGACTCGTGAAAGAGGTAGTTGGCCCATCAGTTGATGAGCACGGATCCCCCTTTGCCGAGCACACACAACACACCGTAGAATGTGAGATTTCACTGGAGCTCGACCACCGATGATCCAGTAGGTCTGTCTGATTTGAGCGAGCGTGAGCTGAGTCCCTCCATGGAGAGTTTCTCGGTGAGCTTGATCTATAATCAGATCGGACAGACGTGAGTGACGAGGCAAAATTGCAGGATGCTTACTTCCATATGCAAGGTGAGCGTTGTTGAGTCGGCGCCCGACTCGGATCACTCCTTCTTGGTCGATAAAGGCCGTGAGCCTGTTGAAGGTGTGAGAAGATGGCAGCGTCGCGCCAGAGCTGAGCGTCCTTATTTCGTGTGCGAAGTAAAGGGACTGCGTCGCTTTAATCCAGAAGATCCTGGCCCTCTCCAGATCCTCGGGCGACTGAACGATGAGTGGTAAGGAAATCGTTGACCTCCTTAAATGTGACAGAATTCTGAAACAAACTGAAGTGATACGAAAGAGTTTGTTGAGAGATGAGGATTTGTAAATGAGGTCCTAGTGATATTCGTGTTTTCGAATGTTGAGCAGATTTGAGATTCCAGGACGAGCTTCCTGCATACTTGGACTGTCCTTCAATGTAGGTTGAGAGGGCCATGAGTCACTGGGTTGAGTGAGCCAAGATGGTCCCGTCCACCAAAGCTCATGGTGTTCAAGCTGATGTGTTGTTAGGCCTCGAGAGGCACAGTCAGCTGGATTCGCCGTTCCAGGAACGTGTCTCCAATGTGCGTGTGGGGTGAGCTCTTGAATTTGGGAGACACGATTCCGTACATAATCCTTCCAGCGTGAAGCATGTGATTTGATCCATGAGAGTGATATTTGAGAGTCCGTCCACAGATGAGTTGTAGAAATGTTGAGTTGAAGAGTAGCTTGAACATACTTTGTGAGCTTTGCCAGAATTAAAGCTGCAGTGAGTTCGAGCCTTGGGATTGTGAGTTTCTTGAGTGGTGCTACCTTGGTTTTGGAGCACACTAGTGTCGACACTTTGTGAGCTGTGGACGGTGTGGACACGATAATGTAAATTACCGCTGCCATGGCGAGCTGCGAGGCATCAGAGAATCCATGTAATTCCACTGTCGAGTAGGAGAAGGTGTTGAACCACCTTGGTATTGAGAGTCTGGCCAGACTTGTTAGATCTTCTCTGATGGTGAGCCAGTGAGCAGTGACTTGGGAAGGCAGTGGGTCGTCCCAGTTGAGTTTGTGCAGCCACAATTCCTGCAAAAGTGCTTTTGCCCGAATGATGACTGGAGCTAAGAAGCCGAGTGGATCAAATATCTTTGCTACTTCAGAGAGAATGAGACGTTTAGTGAGCCTTGAATCGCTGAGAGGTTTTGTCGAGAATGAGAAGTTGTCAGTGAGAGCGTTCCATTGTAATCCGAGAATTTTGGTATTGCAGTCGTCAAGTGCTATGTACGAGTTGCTAGCTCGCACGTCATGAGAAATTGATTCAAGCAATGGAGGGTAGGTTGATTGCCACTTGGCAAGTGGAAAACCTCCCGCCTTGCACAGGTCATTTAATTGTTGAGCAATTGTAATGAGTGTCTCACCTGTATCGGCGCCGCCGAATATGTCGTCGACGTATCTGGCATGAGTGATTGACGGTACTGCCAGGGGAAAACGATGTCCTTCGTCTTCGACCAACTGCAGTAGTACTCTGACAGCGAGAAACGGCGCAGCCTTGGTTCCATAAGTGACCGTAGTGAGTTTGTAGGGCACCTCCTTTGAATCCTCGTCAATCCACAGTATCCTCTGGAGGTCCTGGTCGTCTTCGTAAACCTTGATTTGTCTGTACATTTTTGTCACGTCTGTGGCGAAAATGTACTTGTGCTGGCGAATCCACAGCAGAACATCCGTGATGTTGAGTAGAAGGTTCGCACCAGTGTGCATGAGATCGTTGATCGAGTGCCCCGTTGTGGTCGGGCTTGAGCCATTGAAGACGACCTTCAACTTCGTGGTCTGACTGTCGAGCTTGAGTACTCCATGATGTGGAAGATAGAAAACAGAGTGAGTATTACGTGAGAGTGAGGGAGCTCTTACCATATGATGGAGTGCCTCATATTCCTTCATGAACCCTTGGTAGAGATTGCGATATTCAGAATCTTTGTTGAGCTTGTTGAGTGTACGCTTCAGACAGGCATGGGCTGTCTGGTAGGAATTGCCCAACAGACTTCGAGATGACTTGAGAGGGATGCGTACGATGTACCTTCCTGTAGAATCACGAGTGTGTGTCGCCCGAAAGTGATCCTCACATTCTTGTTTTTCAGGGGTGAGCTTTGAGGGCGTATCTGTCGGGAGCTCTTCTTGAATCCAGAATTTTGCCAATAAATCTTGTATTGTTCTGTCGCTGTGCTGGATGACTGCAGCTGTGTGCGACGAGCTGAATTGAGACTGAGGTGTTTTAACTGTCCCAAGAACGAGCCACCCAAAGATTGAGAACTGAGCAATTGGCATTGAAGGGTCACCCCTTTTGAGGTTAGGTTTTATGATTTTTCCATATGAGTCTGCACCAATAATTATGTCAATAGGCCTAGGTTTTAGAAAATCTGGATCAGCTAACCTTAACCTGGTGAGATGTGGCCATTCTTGACGTGGCGCTTCAACGGATGGTAGACTGGATGTGAGAGTTCGCAGAGCATGAGCTTGAGTGGAGACTGTGGAGGAGTCGTAGCTTGATCGTAGAGTGATTGACAAGACGCCTCGAGTGTGAGTAGTTTTGTTGCCTCCAATGCCAATAATTGAGATGGATGAGTGGGTTCTTTGAAGGTTAAGTTGAGTGATGAGCTCCTCCTTGATGAAGGTGAGCTCTGAGCCTGAGTCGATGAGTAGCCTGACTGGCAGCGAGGCCACAGGTGAGACGAGCTGTGCGTTAGCTGTTACTAACAGGGTGAGCGTGAGCGAGGTTGCGTGGCAACCAGTGGCTGGGTGAGATAGAGACGTATGAGTGTGACCGGTTGTGCTTGAGCTTGGTGATTTGGGTGAGAGTGAGTTGACGACTGCACCAATGCTTCAGAAATCAGTGTCATCTTCTGACTTCCTCCCTTCCGTTGGAGGGGCTTGTTGAGCAGAGCTGGGCTTTGTCGTCGACCTGGGCTTAGCTTGAGTTGAGCCTTGAGCAACCGTAGGTTGAGAAGGGTGCAGCATCGAATGGTGCTTGGCCCCACAAATCTTGCACCGGTGCGCCGATCTGCACACATCTGTGTCGTGTCGACCACAGCAGTTCTTGCAGAGTGATCGAGCGACGATGAAGTTGCGGCGCTCGGTCACTGGCGATTCCCTAAACTTAGGGCACATGACCATGAAGTGGTCGCCGTGGCACCAGTCGCATGGATATTGCGACGTCTGAGCTTTTGACGCCGGTTGAGCCTGCTTTTTTGTCAGCGTCGCAGGGTGAGCGGTAGACCTCCTCTGAGATGAGCGAGCAGTGGAGGTTGAAGGGGTCGCTGGCTTCTTCGATGTGGCCTCCATCTGCTCTAAGGCGCCACCTTTGGTTTCGACGAACGCCAGTAGGTCCTGATACCGAGGGCAATCCGGTGAGTTGGCCAGCGATGTCTCCCAGGCCTCTCGCGTGACCTTGTCCAAGCTATTGGTGAGAATGTGCACTAGGAGGCAATTGTGCATCTCCTTGTCAGCACCCAGAGCGATGAGCGTCTCGTTGACCTCGTTTATGGTGGCAGCCAGGTCGTGGAGAGCAGGCGCTGACCGGGTTGAAATCGGCGAGATGGAGAGCAGCTTGTCAAGCTGCTCCTTGATGAGTAGCCGCTTGTTGGAGAATCGCTTCTCCAAATATTCCCAAGCGGCTGGGAAGGATGAGCCTCGCAGAGGGAAGGCATTGACCCGCCTGGAGGGCTCGCCTGTCAGGCTCGCTCTCAGGTAGTACAGGCGGTCAATATCCCCGAGTCGTGAGTCCTTAATAATGAGCGAGGTGAATAACTCACTGAAAGCGGGCCACTCCACGAACTTGCCCCCAAATTTGGGGATGGCTAAATCTGGAATCTTGGCCGCTCTGCTGCTCATCTTCCCTGAGATTGTGTCGGTGTGAGTGGATGAGCTGAGTTGAGCTGAATTTGAGCGTTGAGAAATGATATGTTTGAGTGCCCTTTTGAGTTGAGCCACGAGAGTCGTCTCACGACCTAGGATATCTGAGGCGAAGTACTCGTGCGAGAGGCACTTGACAGGCCAAAATTCCTCTAGGTGAGCGTGCTCGGAGAGGAACGCTTTGTGCAGCTCTGTTATGCTGTCCAGCAGTGACTGCACCTCGCCGAGGGACGTCGTCTTTGAGTCCTTCGGAATTTCGTCCTGCAGGCCTTGTAGTGCCTCAAATCGACTGACCTGCGATCTCGACTTGATGACGAGCAGAGCAGGTATCGTCGCTGGGGACGAGGATCTCGTCCTGCCGGCTGGTTGAGCCGGTTGGTGGAGTTGTTCTCTCCGTCAGACATGATGAGCACTGAGCGATGAGAGTGAACTGTTCTGGGTGAGCACTGCACAGAACTTCACACAACAATCCGGCTCGAAGGACCAAAAAATGTTCGCGAAAGAGCTCGCGATGAGCGTGAGATGCCGGTGAGGTTATGTAAAGAACGCACAGTATTTATGAGCAATGTTTATTGTACACTCGCTGAGTGAGTCCGAACATAAAAGAATTATGAGTGAGAATGAGCGGATGCACGTTGTGCAGAGAGTGTACAGTTCCTGTCTCGTTGAGACGAATCGCAAAACAACGCACACGTGGCCGCGTAACTGACCACGATCCACAATCGATACACGATGAGTCTGAGCACGAGATATTGAATTGAGCGGTGAGATACAAAACGGTTGAGCGTTAGCACGAGCAGAACAATGAGCCTTCACGAGTTACTTGAGAAAAACGTTCAGTAAAACCGACGCGTCTACCTTCGTACTCTGCGTGAACAAGAAGAGCAATCGCAATATGGCCGATCGATTTCCGTTAGTCGTCTTCTCCAAAAGTCTGGAGGATCGAGCGACGTGGGGAAATGCGATTGGCTGAGCATTCTGTCGCTGACACCTGATTGGTCGATCGATTGTGGATCGGGCTTGTCGATCCGCTGTCCAGGAGGTGCTGCGATGAGTTGGGTGTGGCGGAGATCGGAACTACCGAATCTCAAACAGTAATAAACACTTAGAACTCAATAAAACTTATAGAACTGAACTGAATTAAATTGTCAAAGGATTTAAACGATTTATAACTACTATTTAAGAACAAGAAACAAGACGAGGATATTTTATTTATTATTATTTATTATATAAGCGGGAAAGCCCTTTAGATACAGAGTGTAAAGTTTATTAGTACATGATTAAATTAAAGTGAAAAATAATTACAATAAAATATAATAAAATAAAATAATATAAAATAGAACAAAATAAAATAGACCAAAACTCAGCACCAAAGGTGCATAAACTATTGTGGTAACAGTCTTAGAAGTAACTGCTTCCTGAAAGAATTGAGGGAGGTTGCAAACACATCAATATACTGAGAGTGCTGGTTAATCTCATTCATAGCCCGGTTTATAGGATCAAGTGTATAATGATGGTATTCAGGGACACTCGGTACAAAGAGAGGTCTAGGACGCAGTGACCGTTGTGGGGCGTGAAAACGAATCAGTCCGAGAAGTTCCTGGCAGTCAATCTGACCATGGGTTATTTTGTACAGAAACAACAGGTCGGCGCAGATACGGCGGTCACTAAGATTAGAAAGTCTCATCGTTCTTAATGCAGGACCGTAATCATGGTCATCGAACCTCATAGGGCAACCATTGGCTCTCATTGAGTCCATTGGCTGGACCCTTTCTATTAAATTGACGTATTGCTTATGCCTTGGGCTCCAGATAACCGACGCGTATTCCACTAATGGCCTAACTAGTGCAACGTATAATAGTTTAAGTGTCCTGATCCGCCTAAAGTGTTTGGCAAACCGAGCGATAAATCCGAGGGTTCTCATCGCCCTACACGTGATGTTACGGTAATGATTACGTAAGTCCAAACCGGAGGTGAACGTAACACCAAGGTCAGAGACTTCCGTCACCTCAGTTAGTAGGGTGTTACAAAGCTTATACTCCGACGGAAAGCCACTGACAGCCCTATGGGATCTCAGTAACATACATTTACCGGTATTCAGATGCATCTTGTTGGCAATACACCACTGCTCAAACCTACAAAGGTCATCCTGCAACAAGTCGACGTCGAAAATCCCCTTAATAGTTCGGAAAATTTTCAGATCGTCAACATACATAAGGAATTTACTGTGTATGAATACCTCGTAGATATCGTTAACAAAAAGAAGGAACAGGAGGGGACCAAGGTGCGATCCCTGGGGGACTCCCGATGACACATTGATCAGTTCGGATAGCTGTTCCTGCACCTTTACAACCTGCACACGACCTTCAAGATAGCTGACGATCCAAGCAAGGAGCGGTCCATTTATACCGATTGAGGCTAGTTTACTGTACAAGATACCGTGATCGACCGAATCGAATGCCTTCCGGAAATCGGTGTAAACAGTGTCGACTTGCAGGCCGGCATCCAATGCAGAAGAAACAAAGCTGTGATATACCGCCAGGTTGCTTGTTGACCTTTTAGGAACGAATCCATGTTGTTCATCGCAGATGACATTAGCAAGACAAGGGGTAATGTGTTCAGTTACAATTTCCTCGAAGGTCTTAGGCATGATAGATAATTTGCAAATCGGCCGGTAGTTTCTAACATCACAGCGGTCACCTGCCTTAAAAACCGGGGTGACCAGAGTGGTCTTCCAAGCTTTAGGGAAAATGCCCCTCGATAGTGAGGAGTTAAATATATGCCAGAGGGGCCTAGAAAGAATGAAGCGACATTCCCTAAAAAATAGAGGCGGGATACCATCATATCCAGGCCCTTTTGTAATATCCAGCGACTCCAGCTTGGAATATACTTGCCCTATAGAAATGGTTATAGAGTGAATGTTTACGTCATTACAAGATAACGGTCCGGGATTCAAGGCAGGCGCCGCTCCGACTTGGGGAATATAAACAGAGCCAAAAAATTCAGCGAACAGGTTTGCTGCTGCCAAGTGCGTAGAAGCAGAAGTATTGTCAAGATGCACCTTACCAGGAATTCCAAGACTACCTCGCTTAGTTTTCACAAATTTCCAAAAGGATGAAACATTATCTAAAACAGCAGTCTCAACGCCATTAATGTAAGTACGGTGATCGCGCAATACGGATACCTTACATTTCGATCTTAGACTGGAAAAGTTCAGATAATCAGCGAGTGAACCCGATTGCTTAAATAACCTGTGCGCTACCTTCTTCTGTCGGATCAGGGACCTCAAACCAGGGGAAAACCAGTGCGGAAAAGTGGATCGACGCACAGACCGGACCGGAACAAAGGCATCAATTGCTCGATTAATATGACCATATAGACGATCCAAGGCAACATCAGGCTCAATGTCCTTGATCTCCTTGTCCCAGTCAACTGAATTCAGATAATCCAGAACACCGAGGAAGTTACCCTGTTTGAAGTCCCTGTATTCGGTGTTTCCAGCCATGTGGTCCGGACTCGAGGTAACGTCAACGAAAAGCGCATATAGCGGAGGATGATAGGTGTCCGGTTGTATGAGGGCGTCAAAGACTCGGTCAACAGCGACATTAGGACAGCTAACAAAGGCAAGATCTAACATGACATCGAATTCATTAAAAACAGTATTCACTTGGGTGAGGTCACAATACCCAGCACACCCCAGGAGGAGATCAATTGCAGCCGACTCGATCAACGCCCGTCTTCCTAAAGCACGCCTGACCAGAGTCCTTGTACCACACAGCATGAGGGAGATTGTAGTCACCGAACAGAGAAAAGATATCCTCGCTATAATTATCGAATAAGTCTGTGACACTGTCAACATGACACGCATGACAATGCAGGCTGAGACGCAGGCGGTATATAAACAGCACCCACTAACAAGTGTTTATTATCGCGAAGGTGGACTCTGACAAACACTTGCTCAGCATCGGAACAATTTACAGCAATAGGGCTGCATGTTAACGAATTCTTAACAGCGATGAGAACTCCTCCACTTCTTGTAAAACAACTTGTTCGTTTAGATCTATCACACCTATAAACCATATAATTACCTAAGCCAAGTTCAGTAGACGAGATCTCAGAAGTGAGCCAGGTCTCGACTAAAATAATAATATCGTACGAAACAGCAGAAGAGAGTAATGAATTACATAAGGTGTCTAACTTTGTACGTAAACCTCTAACATTTTGGTAGTAAACTAAAGGACTTAGATTAAGTTTTTTTGCGTAGCGTTTCTAGGGGGTCTTCCCGGCACGATCTTCGGAACTCCTCGAATATACCTTATGGTCAAATTGGTCTCACCATGGTCTTGGAGGTCACGCAGCTTCGACCTGAGCAGCGAGAGAGACTCGAGTTGTTGCCTGGTCTTATCATTAGTAATTTTAGCTGGGCCTTTATAACGGTGCTTGTTCTGAAGTATCAGTTTAACAGATGCCGCAGATTCGAAACGCACACAGAGGGTCCTGCAGGATGTGGTGCTAAGTTTTCCAAGCCGGTAAGTGGTCGGAGCCGGAGTGACCATGGGACCAATCTCGCTCAGGATAGCCCGTGCTCCATCAGCGTCTGCCGATCTAGCAAGCTCCACCGAAGATTCTTTAGGTTCCGGTAACCCAAATATTAATAAATTCCTGGATCTCAGCTCCCTGTCCTTTAACTCCTCGATGACGTCATCAGTGGACGATGAAGGCTGCTGCACAGTGGGGACGGAAGATTTGTCTTCCAGTGTGTTTTCGCCAGTTGCGAACTTTAAACGTTGCCGGCGCTGGGACGACTCGTTGGGAAGGCAAATTACACACTTAACCCTTGAGGGACTGGCACAGTTTATTTTCCAGTGGTTACTTGGACCACTGGACGTCACAAACAGAAATACACATAAACCAGAAACGCTCTATGATACACAAACGCGTGGGCGTTGACGACTGTGGGTCGCGTTACAAAAGTGACGACGATTTAACGGCGCAATGGGCGCGGAGAGTGAAAAATGCGTGCGTGTCACAGCGGAGATACTTTCGAACTAACTGTCGCCGGGCGAGCGCGTCAAAAAAGGACGTTGACGTAAACACCGAGGTGTCAACGGTCTCAGCTGACTCGTCAGCTGTTGATACGAGTCAGCGGGTGAATATTTGAACGCGAGACGCGTCGCGCTTTGCGCGGCCGCAACACAGTGCCTTGACCCGATCAGACAGCAGCTTAATGTCGGACTTCATGTCCGATAGTTCGCTTTTTAAGGCTGTTAAAATTTCAGCACGAAACGCAGCAAGCTCAGATTTGATTAGATCTTTGACGATTTCCTTGATCATATCGGCCGTTGGTAAAGATGAAATCAGTTGTTGTATATCAGTAGGTAAGGCAGGAATTGTATGTGAGTGTGCTTGTGCTTGTGTTTGTGCCTGCGAAGTGCCGGACTGGTTAACGGCTGATGTTGACCTCGGGGATACAGAGCAACAGTTTAAGAGACAGCCATCCAAGCAAGGATGCCCCGAACGGCTTAGGCAGGATGGTCCAGGGTGACAAGACATACCACAACCAGGACAAATGACCGGATTAGCAACGTAGGCGCCACAGCCCTTGCATTTCTTCTGACCAGCCGGCATATCAAACGACAGAAGACAACTAACTGTCAAATCAGTCTCTCAGAGGCACAGTTAAACGAGCAACACGAACTCCCCAAAGAAGCAATTACACCACTTCGCACACGGGAATTAGGAGCCCAACCCGTACAATACAGTGCTGGACAGTATGACCAGATAGCACGCAACCGATTTAACTAATCAATAAATCGAAATAACTGACACTGATACTTCCGTGACTCAGACAAGCACGTGTCAACGCTCCGAAACAAAACAAACTCGACTTGTCACCTCAACGACTGTTTCAAGACTGAGATTAAGATTGAACAGGATTGGATTGATTTATTGCGACACGTCTATATCTTAACAACGTCGGAAATCAAATGCGAGGAGAAGAAACAGGCTTCTTCTTACGTTTGTTCCTCTTTTCTTTATCAATACATTGTTTTTCGAGCGATAAGGAAGGAGGCGAAGATAAATTTCTAATATAATAAAGTTCATCCTTAACTCTATCCTGCTTAAACTTCGCGCTTTAGGAGCTTGCGCTGAACGCCGCTAGAGCGAGGATCGCAACTCGCAACACCTCCCCCCTTATGCGAAAGGTGTTCTCTATGAGAACAGCTTTCTTAAAGTTAAAGGTAAAAAAAGTTCCAACATGGATTATCGTATCGTTCCAAGCGTCATTTCCCGGATTTCCTTCTTCCCACCTTCCCACAGTAGCCGAGCTACTCGGTCTAGCCGGGTTCCCATGGAAAGGTAAGACAAAGGGCCCAGCAGACTACTTGGCACGTCACAAGCAATTTACATTTTTTTTACATTTAGATCTTACATTAGATTTTATTTATTCAGTGACAACTTTATGGATAATCCAGTCTTATGAAAGCTAACTTAAGTTTATTGGTATGAACCACTTTTACTTTATTGCCAATTTTTGACAGCTAGAGCAAGTACGTATAAAATCCGTAATTTCCCTTTCCATTTGTGGCTAATAAAGATTTTCCCTAATTCGTTTTAACACTTTAGTTATGCCCTGATGACCTCCCACCGCACATTCATGGTGCTCCCGTATAATGGATGATGTCTCAGAGGAATGAGGAATTGTAATTTCCCCGATGCAGATTGTAATAACGTATTGTGAACCATTAAAAATTTGTTTCAAAAGATTTTCAACAGGGTCCCAAGTAACTTGCTCCAAATTATTGTCAATTTTTGAGATACTAAAGGTAAAAATGCTCAGCGATTGCATGAGATGTTTGAGTGATGCAAAACAAGAAGACAGATGGTCAGGATCCTGTGTTTCCATTGGATTGGTTTTATGAAATAAGTGAAAAGTGAGATAGGTACCGCCAGGGAAAACCATTGCATTTCCTGCATTGATTGGATAAGGTTCCATTTGGGAAATAGAGAATTTATTACGACTTAATAAAGCCCTACTAGTCTGGGAAGTAACACGGAAATCGTTGGGGAGAAAGTTAACAAGATTATCTCTACGCATATAAAGATAGTCCTTACAAAAATTTAAACTGGGAATTTTAAGGAGATGGGGTGAAGGTGAATCCGTAATTGTTGACATTAACATTTTAACCCGTGGATTAATTTCTTCCGAAGTCGCTTTTGTGGAGGATTGCGTCCCTTTTTCCATTTCCAACGTCGCAGGCAGTCTAGGGGTCAGTCCTACAAGCTTACGCCGGGAAACCGCACACTCAACCATGTTCATCTTATCAATTTCGACTTCGTTATCGTTGCATGACTTTCCACATGTTAAGAAAACTTTGGCAATAATTTGCTCATTCCTTTCTGTTACAGGGTAATTTTCGTCCTCGTCCTTGACTCCCTCGGCATCTACGGGCGGCAAATCGTTGGGCCCTACGACGACTTCCCGCAGATCTTCAGAAGAGAAGGTGTCAGTTTTGTCAGTCTGGATGTGGATGTGGTGATTCATAGGGATGTTTTGAAAGGGTATGATTTGAGCGGACTCCACAGAGTCAGAAGGGTTGCGAGATAGAGCATCGGCATTGGAATTAGCTTTCCAGGTTTGTAAACGATGGTATAGTCATACTCATTTAGCTTAATTCACCACCTCATAAGGCGAGAGGTGGGATCCTTTACGTTATGAAGCCAAACTAATGGTTGATGATCGGTAACTAAAGTAAATTGGTTCCCATATAAATATGGTCGAAAATGCTTGACAGCGAAAACAACAGCCAATAACTCCTTCTCTATTGTGGAATAATTGACCTCAGCTTGCAAAGTGTTCTCGAAGCGAACGCTATTGGGAGATCCCTACCAATTAGACCTTGGCTTAGCACGGCCCCAACAACAAAGTTAGAAGCGTCCGTCATGACAATAAAGGGCAGTTGAAAGTTAGGGAACTGTAAGATAGGTTTAGAATAAGCGGTATCCCGTAAGTTTTCAAAGGCAACTTGTGCATCGCGGTCCCAGACAAAAGTAACGTCTGCTTTCAGAAGCTGAATCAGTGGTTTAGCAATTCTAGCCATTTGGGGAATGAACCGACGATAATACCCAATGAGCCCCAAGAATTGTTTTATATTCTTTTTAGATTTGGGGACAGGGAAAAGTTTCACTGCTTTGATTTTAGCGGGGTCAGGTTTTACTCCTTCTGTCGAAATAATATGGCCTAGTGTTGCGAGGTTTGCTGGGGTGGAGATTCTCCTGTAGAATCTTGCTGCACTCCGCGGGTATCCTCGAACGGATCGTTCCTCGGGCTCCGATAGGACGGGTGAAAATGCCGGGATCGGGATTCTCGGGTCGAGACGAGAGGTAGTGGATCGTGCCGGTTAAAGAGTTGGAACTCACCGTAGTTATAACAAGTTTATTGCACTGACGCGACGAGCGATCACGGGCGTGATCGCGTACTGATCTTTTACAAGTGACATCAATGATTGATTTGCCGTGGGTTTATATACAATGTTTTGGGTCACGGTTTGGTGGCCGCGGGGGAAGGCCCAATGGTCTTCGCCCGGGGATCTGGGTCTCTGCAGCGTATGCGTTTCTTTCGATTGCGTGTACTGCTGAGTTTGCTGGCGTCCGTTACGCCAGGTGTTATTGGTTATGATTCGTGTCATAACATTCTCCCCCCCTTATAAGAAGGGTGGCCTTGTCGGGATTTAGTTTACATTTGTTTTCCCGATTACCTTTTTTGTGTTACAATCGTTTTTTAATCTAGCGCCCAGGCTGGATGTTTAATTCGGATGCCGGAGCTATATATGTAGCTTTTGCTTCGCTTCTTGTTGTTTTCTTTCGGCGAAGCACGAGGTATATTATAGTTGCGAATATTATTATGGTTATTATTAGTATTGTGGTGGCACTAGGGTATATTATGTGCCATATCGGTATGTTAGTATTTCTTGATTCTACGGATAAGTTGCTATCGATTTGGTCGAGTTGTTTATATAGTTGTGAAAATTCTGAAGGATCCTTTATTATCCTATCTAGTTGTACTTAGGTTAGTGGTTTCGCTGTGTTGACTAATCCCGTTAATTTTGTGTTAAGTTTGGAAAGTGGTGCAGTTTTTATCACATAATCTTGTTCGTATACTGTTTTTTGATTTCGCAGTATTACTTCTTTACTACTGATTTTACAATTATTATTGAGTGTAATGATCCCTGATTGCGTTATCGTGGTTCTGAATGTTTTACTACCCTCGCATTGGATAGTAAGCGCGTCTGGTTCGTGTGTCGCATATATCCACGTTGCCGGTTGTGGCGTACTAATCCAGAGAGTGTTATTCGCGGTTATATATTTCGTTTCGCAGTTCGCATGTTGTGTTCAGTAGTAAGACAAGGCGGTTTCCAACTCAGGTCCTCTGAGGGGAGCGCGTGGGCGGGGGGAAGTGAGGGCGCGCGGGGGAGCGCGGCGGAGGGAAACATGGGCGCGGGGCCTGCGGGGAGAGGAAGACCGGTTGCGCGCGCACGAGCCGCGGAGTGGGGGAAGCTGCGATGATGGAGGGGATCAGTCCAGGCCGAGCCGCCGCGGAGACCTCTCCAGACCGGACCCACCGCCGTAAACTTTTTCAGACCTAACCGGAGGGAGGGAATGACCCCCGAGAACTTTTTCAGACCTAACCGGAGGGAGTGAATGACCCACCCCCAAATATTTTTCCAAACCATTATGTAGCTGAAATTGTTTTAATAATTTATTTTTATTGGGAATTATTTCGCACGATCTCGGGAAAGATCGGCGTTTTTTTACACACCGCGTCTTCGGAGGGTGGGAAAGAGATAGAACATTACTTTAAAGCTAAAATCTGGGAGAGGGAAAGAGACAGCGCTACATAGTGATACAAACACATTTTATTCTAAAGCTAACAGTATTTCAAAGCGTTCCGATTTAACGTCGCGGCATATCGTGTGTAATTTGAATCTCCTGGCAGCGCGAATCATAGAAAGAATTATGCGGCGTTAGCAGAAACTTTTTTCTATACCAATATGTGATGGAAAGTTTTCCCCAACACAGAGAAATAATAATAATTTTTTAATCACCGATATAGCAAACTGTTATGTAGCAAACAGACATATTTCTCCGAACCATTATGTAGCAAGCATTCTAAAGCTAACAGTATTTCAAAGCGTTCCGATTTAACGTCGCGGCGTATCGCGAGATTTCGCGAAATCTGACTCTTCTGGAGCAGCCGCACTAGATGACGTCATTTGGCAGCATGAAGAACAAAATACAATACATGTAGAAACGTCGAATCTTAAAATTATGCTGCATCAGCAGAAAAAATCCATATCAACAGACATTTTTTTCCCAACGCAGAGAAATAATAATTTTAATCCCCTCCCTCACCGATCTACCGAAACAATATGTAGCACACACACTCTAAAGCTAACAATTTTAAAAAAATGTTTTTCAATCTTAACATCGCAGCGTATCACGTGTAATTTGAATCCCCCGTGATGGGACCGCCGTGCAAGATTACATCATTTGGTGGCGTAACGAACGCACGAATCATAAAAAGAATTATGTGGTGTCAGCAGAAATTGGTGAGGTGAGAAGGAGGAAGACGGATAAGTAAATAGAGAAATAATATGTTTAAGAAATTTAATTACAATTAAAAGAATATAAAAATATAAACAGAAATGGAATATAATTAAACATTTTTTTCCCACGAGCATCCGCTAAAATATCATTGATGACAGATGCTACCAGTTCGCAATCTACAAGATAATCCTCGTCGTAGTATTCGCTATCACATATTATTTTAGCAGCACGACGCGTATATAATGTTTCGCAGGCAGCGTCGCTCTGTTACAACACAGTAACAAAAGTTTTAAAGTTTGTCCTCACATCTTCTGCAGTTTGATACAGCCGCGGATACACATAGCTTACACATGACTTAATATTAAATAAAAATGATACTGTATGCAGTTTGAAATACAGCGACTTATTACGTAGTATCGTCTTTAGAATTGGAGGCGAGAATCATAGAAAGAATTATGCAGAGTCGATAGAAATTGATGACAAGTGAAGGAGGGAGACAGACAAGCAAATAGATTGCAATATTTGTAAAATGATTACATATTGTTCAATTAATTAAACAATAGAAATATAAAAATAGAATATAAATAGTGTATCGGCAGAACCATCTCTCTCTCTCTCTCTCTCTCTCTCTCTCTCTCTCTCTCTCAATCTCTCGTTCTTTCTCCTTCTCTTTTTCTCTTCTTCACATCAATCGCAAGACAACATGAACATTCTCGAACAGCTGATGGACTTCCTATTAACTTTTCGCGACATCATACATACATACTCTTCCACACAACACCTCGTCTACATTCATACGCACTCACGCTCTCGTGACCGACACGAGTGCTCAGTTACACAGAACAGTAATATCTCAACAACATTCGCCGAAAGTGTTACGTATCTATTGTATCGCCTCAATTCTTTATCTCTAAATAAACCGCACGATTCTCAACATCTTTGAGTTCTCTCCATACAAATAGAATATAAAAATACAATATAAAAAAGACAAAAATATAATAATAATAATAAAAATAATAATTTAATTTATTGCCCACTTTTGCGTTACAATTTAACGATGAAATAATCTTTCCATTTCATTCTCATGATTGTGGCAGTGTAAGTCCCACCCTTCTAATGTATCCTGCTGTGTCTTAACAATTTTTTCTATTTTACAAGTGTTTCCTAATCTATTCTATGTTGTATAATATTCTTTTATCACTTTCCTGTTCTTCCCATGTTTTCCTTCTCCCTATTATCTCCCATAGAATAGCCAAGTTTTTCCCTTCTCCTCTAATTACCTCTTTCCAATTCCTAAATACAACACAATATAAATATAAAAGAAAATACAATTAAATAAGAAATATAATAAAAAAGAATATAATAATAAAATAAAAGTAAATACAATTAAAGAAGAAATATAATAAAAAGAATATAATAATATAATAAAAGAAAATAAAATAATAAAAAAAGAAAATACAATTAAATATCAAATATAATATAAAAAAGAAAAAATATAAAAATAGAATATAAATAGAATATAAAAATAAGAAATAAAAAAATAAAAATATAAAAACTCAATTCAATATAAAAATACAATATAAAAAAATAATATAATAAAAGAAAATAAAATAATAAAAAAAGAAAATACAATTAAATATTAAATATAATATAAAAAAGAAAAAAAAATATATATGTAAAGGAAATATAATTCCTTTAATTCAAATATTGCCGCGCTCTCTTGAGCGCTAATAAAGTAGGGGGCGTTAAGGACGCGAGAGTAAACAAGAGATGTGCACGTGGTAACACATGAGAAGAATAGTAATAAGAATAGTAATAAGAATAGTAATAAGGTGACCAATGACATTAAATGTCGTTTCTTTATTACAAGTAGGGCCTTTGTAAATAACTGTATAATAATAAGTAGGATAAATAACGAAACATAATAATCTTTATTACAGAGAAACTCAGCGTGTTATTGGTTAATCGTAGTCACCCACACTGAATACATAAAAAACGCATTATAAAACGACATTTACTGCGAAAAATGGAAAAGCTAAAATTCGTATTCAAGGTAAAAGCATCAGAAGATGGAAAATCGAACTACATTGCCATAACCTCGATCATCGATCAAAATGACAAAACATTTCTATTGCCTGATGAATTACAAGCAGCAGGGCTACACAAAGCAGTCAGCGATACAAAGGCTTATGCAATCATTAAAAACACAATGAAAAAAAGGCATCAAACCAGAAGTATATGGATAAAGGGGACAGATCAAATTTTAAAAACATACCTTGACGAGGATGGAAATATGATGTTTGAAGGCAAATTTTTAGAAGAAGTTAGTCATGGAGAACAACTCTCGGCTGCTGGCATTAGACATCCAGATGATCCGATCGTAAAAATCTTGGAAAAACTAGTCGAAAATCAACAAAACAAGGAACGAAAGAACGTAAAAAAACTAGCAGAAAGATTTGTAATAGAAAAGTTTGATGGAAAAAAAATTGGGGCATACCAATGGATGGAACTCTTTGAAAAGGAATGTGCTAGATTCAATGTAACAGAAGATGAGAATAAAATTGAGACACTTAGACTGCTTCTGGAAAAATCATGCTTGGACTGGTACAGTTCCATGATGATTAAAATTACTTTACAATCCGAATGGTCAGAATGGAAGCAGAATTTCTGTGAAACCTATGCAAGCAAAGGTTGGTCCACTGGCAGATATGCATTAGCGTTTAAATACCAAGCAGGTTCATTATTGGAATACGCGATAAAAAAAGAAAGACTGTTGCTAGAAATGAGAAAATCAATAGATCATGGCACTATGATTGACATAATTGCAGCTGGTTTACCAAACTTTATAACTGATAGAATCAATAAGGAAGAAGTATTAGAAACAAAAGACTTATTCAATGAAATCGGAAAACTGGAGCATTTGGTAAACGAGAAAAAGTTTATAGAAACAAAAAACGACACAAGAACGAACATGACAAAAAAACAAAAATGTAGCATCTGTGAGAAACTAAAAAAGGGTGTTCGTTACCACCCAGAGTCTTCATGTTGGTTCAAAACAAAATATGATGAAAACGAAGATAGGAATCAAATTAAGATTGTTAATAATTCAGAATTAGAATACGAACTGAAAAATGAAGACCAAAAAAACTAATTGTGCCGCCATTGATAAGAATCAAAGTAATTTTAGATAATAAGCTAGAAATACTTGGGATCTATGACTCAGGATCAAATGTTTCTCTAATAAATTCAAGACTACTGAGACGGAAGGACGAGAAACTAAACAATTCAGAAGGTACTAATTTGAGGACAATCAATGGCATGAAGAAAACAAAAGGAATGATAACATTAAAAGCGAAAATTTTCGATGTAGAAAAAACAATTGATATCTTTGTAATAGACAAAGAGAATTTTGATTGTGATGTTTTAATTGGACTAGACTGTATAAAAAAATTTCGTCTAGTTCAAGATGAGAATCTAAAAATCACACAAAAAATCCCTTTAGCGGAAGAATTTAATAAAAAAGAGAATAAAGTGATGGGTTCTAATGATATATACACTGTAAAACCTAATAAATTAGGGAAAAATAAAAATATTTCTAAGGAAATGAAAATTAATACTTCTGACTCAACAGTAGTGAACAGTGGAAATGAAGCTTTAAAGTATAAAAAAAAAGATTTCTAAGGAAAAAAGGGACGCTAAAAGTGGCAGAGAAATTTCGGATTATTCGGATACAATTATAAAAGATAGTAACGACTTTGAAAGAAAATATTCGGTAAACTTCAATGAACATATTGAAAAAAAGAATTTCATTATGTGTATAAACCACTTAGAATATGAGCAAAAGTTACAAATAGACGAATTAATAATCGGTCATAAATCACTTTTTGCCAGAGACAAATATGATATTGGGACAGTGACAGACTATGAAGCACATATTGATTTATTAATAGACAAATATTGCAGTAAAAGACCGTACCGATGTACAATTGAAGACAAAAAGGAGATCGAAAAACAAGTCGCAAAATTACTGGAGAAAAATCTAATAGAGGAATCGTACAGCCCATTTTCTGCTCCAGTAACACTGGTGTACAAGAAAGACGAGAATAAAAAATCAAGATTGTGCATTGATTTCCGAGATTTTAATAAAATAGTGGTACCTCAATCTCAACCTTTTCCACTAATCGAAGATCTAATGGTGAAAACAAGAAACTGTAAATACTTCTCGACGTTGGACATAAATTCAGCTTTTTGGTCACCTCTGCGTATTTCAGATAGATATAAAACAGCATTTGTTACGCAAGAGGGCCACTATCAATGGACTTGTTTACCGTTCGGCCTAAAAACCGCGCCAGCAATTTTCCAACGAATATTGAGTAATATAATAAGGAAATACAAACTCACCGAATTCACAGTAAATTATATAGACGATATTTTAATATTTTCAAAAACATTTTCCGAACACATAAAGCACTTGACACATCTTTTCGAAGCAATAAAAAAAGAAGGCTTCAAATTAAAATTTTCGAAATGCACGTTTGCATCCGATTCAGTGAGATATTTAGGCCATATAATACAGAATAACTCAATCCGACCGATGAAAGACAACCTAATCTCGATAAAAAACTTCCCTACCCCGAAGACACAGAAAAATGTGAGACAATTTCTAGGGAAAATAAACTTTTACAATAAATATGTACCAAACATAGCAATCACGGTGGATCCATTACATAACTTACTGAGGAAAGGACAAGAATTTATCTGGACGAAAGAATGTCAAGTGGCATTTGATAAAATGAAAAAACTATTGTGTTCTCAACCGATTTTAACCATTTTCGACCCAAATTTACCTATAAATATCTACACAGATGCAAGCTTACAAGGAGTAGGAGCAGTGTTAAAACAGCCACAACAAAACAAAGAAGAAAAACCGGTAGCGCACTTTTCAAAAAAGTTAAATGAAGTGCAAAAGAGGAAAAAAGCCATATATTTAGAATGCTTAGCAATCAAAGAAGCAGTAAGATATTGGCAGTACTGGCTGATAGGTAGGAAATTCACTGTTTTCTCAGATCACAAGCCGCTAGAAAAGATGAACATAAAAGCGAGGACTGATGAAGAACTGGGAGACTTAACGTACTACCTATCACAGTATGATTTCGAGATCAGATATGCGCCAGGAAAATACAACTTAGAAGCAGATTGTCTTAGCAGGAATCCTGTATTGGAAGCGAATGAAAATGAAGAGGAAAAACTAAAAATTGTAAATATGATAAGCCTGAAAGACATTATAAGTGATCAAGAAAAAAATGAAGATGTACAGAAAACGAAAAATGAATTAATACAAAAACACAAGGTATACTACAGAAAAGTAAGAAAAAAGAAAAAATTGTGTTGTCAGAAGACTTTAGCTTGAAGCTTATCAAAGACGTTCATGAACGCTACTGCCACATCGGCACAAAACAAATACAGAACAAAATAAACTCAATATACAGCTAAGAATCTAACGAAGAATATAAAAAAAATCTGCAGAACATGTGAGATCTGTATAAAAAACAAATCCAGAGGGCAAAATAAAATTGGTTTGATGTCTCAGTTGGGTCCGGCAACAAGGCCTTTCGACATAATGTCTATAGACACAATAGGAGAATTCGGAGGATCTCGATCAACGAAAAAATACCTACACCTTCTGGTCGACCATTTCACAAGATACGCATACATCTTAACCTCAAAGACACAAAGTTCAAATGACTTTATAAAACTGGTAGAAAACGTATCCGACAACAATGAGATAGGTATGATCCTCACAGATCAATATCCGGGCATAAATTCTAAGGAGTTTAAAAAATTTCTACACGACAAAAACATACCAATGATTTTCACAGCCGTAAATTCACCATTTTCCAATGGCTTGAATGAAAGACTAAACCAAACATTAGTCAACAAAATCAAATGCGAAATTAATGGAGAGAATAAAAAGAAATTAGCATGGACAACCATAGCACACAATTGTACGAAAATGTACAATGAAACTGAACATACTGTCACGGGTTTCGCCCCAAAATATCTAATGGAGGGGGCCGATATCAGAGTCTTACCGAAGGAACTAAAAGAAGAGAAAACCAATAATCTAATGTGGGACAGAGAAACGGCGGTAGAAAACACAAGAAAGTCACATAACTATAAAAAGAAACGATTTGACAAACATAGAAAAGAACATGAATTTAATGTAGGAGACTGGATATACGTTGAAAACGGAAATAGACTAAATAGGAAGAAATTGGATGAACTAGGAATTGGACCGTACCAAATACTGGATAAAATATCAACCTCAATATACAAGATAGATACAGGACACAGAAAATCTGAATCAAATCTATTCCACATCACGAAGCTGGTTCCGGTTCACACTCTAGCTGATGAAGAAGACACAGGAGATGACGATGGCCCGTGATGAGACAATTTTTAGTAATTATTGTTTTCCCCAAGGAGGGTGATGTAAAGGAAACATAATTCCTTTAATTCAAATATTGCCGCGCTCTCTTGAGCGCTAATAAAGTAGGGGGCGTTAAGGACGCGAGAGTAAACAAGAGATGTGCACGTGGTAACACATGAGAAGAATAGTAATAAGAATAGTAATAAGAATAGTAATAAGGTGACCAATGACATTAAATGTCGTTTCTTTATTACAGGTAGGGCCTTTGTAAATAACTGTATAATAATAAGTAGGATAAATAACGAAATATAATAATCTTTATTACAGAGAAACTCAGCGTGTTATTGGTTAATCGTAGTCACCCACACTGAATACATAAAAAACGCATTATATATATATACAGGGTGTCCCACGGTAGACTGGACAGTGCCGTAGCTCCTAAAGTATTGGAGATAAAATTTTTTAAAAAATAGGGAATTGCATGGTTTGAAGGGGCTAATAAATTAGCCCGAACGAATTTTTTTCGATTATTATTTTAAAAAATTCTATGGTCAAGTTCGGTTTTTCAAATGGAACTATTTTTTTTGAAGTCCTGAGTTGATAGTGCGTTCCAAGACAAATTCAATAAGCATCAATGTATACACTTTATTTTCACTGGTTTTTGAGATATTGCGCTTGCAAATTTACTGATTTTCACTGCAAGAAACTCCTCTGGAATAGCAAGGACCGGGGTCGGTCTTACTGGCGCCACGGGTGGCACTGCCTGTTGAAATAGATACCTACCTGCGAAAGGTCTACGCCAGGCCCAAAAGCTGGACAATTCTTTTCCGCCAGAAATGCTACTTAGGTAGGTACATCTGCGGTATCGAGAAGCGCATCGTTACTTTTATTTCGCACTTGCTTCTACGCTCGGATGGCCGGTTCTTTTGGGAGGGATGCAAGTTGGATTGGTTAGGTTCGGAGGAGTGAAAGTTGCTAGACCAAATTTCAACTATAGGGAGCAGATTGTATCAGAACCAATCGGATTTGCATCCCTCACAAACGGCTGCTAGAGAGCAAGAGGCCCTCTTCACAGCAATACCTTCTCCCCAATGCCCACCTTCTTTCGCACGGAATACGTCAACGCATGGTTTTGTTTTGATATCGAAGCTCATGTTTATACTCGAGAGGACCACGCGTCGACAGCGGGCTACCCCTTTTCTTACCGTGTCTCTCCACGAGGAGTATTGCCGATGGATTGTAGAAGCGCAGATGTCTGGATGCCAGTTGTTGAATTCAGGAGACGATAGAAACACTTTGTTACAAAACACACATGTACTATAATTAAAGTAAATCGTATTCCTCTCGGGCAGGAGTCGCCCGACGTTCGTCAAGAAGATGCGGCCTGGTACCCCGTGGCGAGGACAACCCTTCGCAGGGTCTCGCTCAATTTTTATGACTTTTACCGGAAAAAGGTACGAATCCTGGGCCGAACGTAACGAATTGAGGTCGAGCCCCCGCAGTCGAGGGTGAAATATCCATTACAGCGTATTAAGAAATTCTTTTCTTCATCGTATCGAGAGGGAAGTGACGCGAATGGATTCCTTATGTTTTTCTGACGAAAATCATACCAAATATCATGCAAATCGGACTACTTTGATACAAGCTATTTGTATTCCCTATGTAAAAGTTGTCCGATTTACACGATTTTTGTAATGATTTTCATCAGAAAACCCCAAGGAATCCATCGGCGACACATTCATATCCATACGATAAAGAATAAAGAATTATTTTATTTCCTAAACAAATACAGGGTAATTCTGGAGGTACGCCCGTCGCCTCGTGGCGAGGACAACACCCCGCAGTGCCCATCGAATTTTATGGCTTTCGATCCTCGAAGGGTTTGGAATATCATTAAGACGTGAGAAATGTTTAGGATTTCAAATGTTTGCTTCTTTTCTTCGTCGTATCGAAGGAGAAAGTGATGCCAATGGATTCCTGGCGTTTCGTCGATTAAAATTATAACAAATTTCATGTAAATCGGACAACTTTTACATGGGGAATACAAATAGCTTGTGTCAAAGTAGTCCGATTTGCATGATATTTGGTATGATTTTCATCAGAAAAACATAAGGAATCCATTGACGTCACTTCCCTTTCGATACGATGAAGAAAAGAATTTCTTAATAAGTTGTAATGGATATTTCACCCTCGACTGCGAGGGCTCGACCTCAATTCGTTACGTTCGGCCCAGAATTCGTACCTTTTTCCGGAAAAAGCCATAAAAATCGGGCGAGACCCTGCGAAGGGTTGTCGTCGCCACGGGGTACCAGGCCGCATCTTCTTGACGGGCGTACCTCCATAATTACCCTGTATCTGTTTCAGAAATAAAATAATTCTTTATTCTTTATCGTATGGATATGGAAGTGTCGCCGTTGGATTCCTTGTGGTTTCTCGATGAAAATCATGCCAAATGTCGTGTAAATCGGACAACTTTTACATAGGGAATACAAATAGCTTGTATCAAAGTAGTCCGATTTGCATGATATTTGGTATGATTTTCGTCAGAAAAACATAAGGAATCCATTCGCGTCCCTTCCCTCTCGATACGATGAAGAAAAGAATTTCTTAATATGCTGTAATGGATATTTCACCCTCGACTGCGTACCTTTTTCCGGTAAAAGTCATAAAAATTGAGCGAGACCCTGCGAAGGGTTGTCCTCGCCACGGGGTACCAGGCCGCATCTTCTTGACGAACGTCGGGCGACTCCTGCCCGAGAGGAATACGATTTACTTTAATTATAGTACATGTGTGTTTTGTAACAAAGTGTTTCTATCGTCTCCTGAATTCAACAACTGGCATCCAGACATCTGCGCTTCTACAATCCATCGGCAATACTCCTCGTGGAGAGACACGGTAAGAAAAGGGGTAGCCCGCTGTCGACGCGTGGTCCTCTCGAGTATAAACATGAGCTTCGATATCAAAACAAAACCATGCGTTGACGTATTCCGTGCGAAAGAAGGTGGGCATTGGGGAGAAGGTATTGCTGTGAAGAGGGCCTCTTGCTCTCTAGCAGCCGTTTGTGAGGGATGCAAATCCGATTGGTTCTGATACAATCTGCTCCCTATAGTTGAAATTTGGTCTAGCAACTTTCACTCCGCCGAACCTAACCAATCCAACTTGCATCCCTCCCAAAAGAACCGGCCATCCGAGCGTAGAAGCAAGTGCGAAATAAAAGTAACGATGCGCTTCTCGATACCGCAGATGTACCTACCTAAGTAGCATTTCTGGCGGAAAAGAATTGTCCAGCCTTTGGGCCTGGCGTAGACCTTTCGCAGGTAGGTATCTATTTCAACAGGCAGTGCCACCCGTGGCGCCAGTAAGACCGACCCCGGTCCTTGCTATTCCAGAGGAGTTTCTTGCAGTGAAAATCAGTAAATTTGCAAGCGCAATATCTCAAAAACCAGTGAAAATAAAGTGTATACATTGATGCTTATTGAATTTGTCTTGGAACGCACTATCAACTCAGGACTTCAAAAAAAATAGTTCCATTTGAAAAACCGAACTTGACCATAGAATTTTTTAAAATAATAATCGAAAAAAAATTCGTTCGGGCTAATTTATTAGCCCCTTCGAACCATGCAATTCCCTATTTTTTTTAAATTTTTATCTCCAATACTTTAGGAGCTACGGCGCTGTCCAGTCTACCGTGGGACACACTGTATATGAATATAAAAATATGAATTAAAAAATAAAAATATAAAAATTCAATATAAAAAATACATTATAAAAAGAAAAAATATAATAATAATAATAATAATAATAATAATTTAATTTGTTACCCACTTTTGTGTTACAATTTAACGATCATATACTCTTTCCATTTCATTCCCGTGATTGTGTCAGTGTAAGTCCTACCCTTCTAATGTATCCTGCTGTGTCTTAACCAATTTTTCTATTTTACAAGTGTTTCCTAATCTATTTTATGTTGCATAATCATCTTTTATCACTTTCCTCTTCCTCCCATCTTTTCCTTCTCCCTATTATCTCCTGTAGAATAGCCAAGTTTATCCTTTCTCATCTAATTACCTCTTTCCAATTGCTGCCATTCTCTCCACTTACTTCACATGCTTCAATCACGTGTTTCACTGTTTCTTCCTCTTTCTTACAAAGCCTACATATCCTTTCTTCTTTCTTCTTTCGATAGCCAGCCACGGAGACCTCTCCAGACCTGGCCCATCCCCGAAATTTTTTTTATACCTAACCGAGGGAGGGAATGACGCCGCGGAGACCTCGCCAGACCTGGCCCACGACCGAAAATTTTTTATACCTAGTCGAGTGAGGAAATGACCTTGGCCCAACCCCGAAAATTTTTTCCAAACCAATATGTGATCGAATTTTCCCCCCAACACAGAGAAATAATAATTTATTTTTATCGGATGATGTTTCGGACAATGTCGGGAAAGATCGGCATTTTACAAACCACGTATTCGGAGGAGGGAAAGAGAGAGCATTACATTAAAATCTAAATTCGTGGAGGGAAAGAGAGAGCAATACTTAGCGTCGCAGCGTCTCGCGCGATCGTGTGTAATTTGACTCCTCTGGAGCAGCCGCGTGCGATGACGTCATTCAACGGCGCGAAGAAGGCTCGAACGAAATAGAATTATGCAGTGTCTGCAAATGTTAGAATTATGTGGCGAAAGGAGAAGGAAGACGGGTAAATAAAATGTAGAAATAATATAAGTTTAAGAAATATATATTGTTATAGAAAAAATATAAATATACAACTAAATAGAAATATAATAAAAAAAGAATATGATATAAGAATATGAAGAAGAATATGAATAAAAGTATGAATAATAATAATAATATAAAATAGAAAAAATAGAAAAAGTAGAAAAATAGAAAAAATAGAAAAAATAGAAAAAATAGAAAAAATAGAAAAAATAGAAAAATAGAAAAAATATATACAAGTGAAATTAACTAAACAAATTAAATCTATATAAATTAATCTCTCCACGCTGCGTTGGCGGTGGCGCGAGCAAGATCCGGGAGCATGTCCCGCAAACGCTCTATCTGGGTCGGTGGTGGCAGCGGTGGCAGGTTCTAAAACATGTAAACGCAAATATAATATTAATCATTCCGCACAATATCCTATCACAATATCCTATCACAATATCACTTACCAGCAAGTCATCAATGGCTGCAGCGATGTTGTCGCTGTCATCGCTGTCATCGGTGTCGGAGGATGAGGAGTCCTCGATGCTTTCCTCACCACCACCACCACCACCGACTGCTGCCTGCAAATCCTAGAACATAGAAACCTTGATATAATATTCACGTGTTAAAAGTAAAAAAAACGTACAAAACATTGTTATGTACATACCTCCTGATTATTCCCCCACATCTCCTGGTCTAAATTTCCCATATCTTTTTTTTTATAAAACCCCATTATGACCGTTGGCTACCACGATTGAAGTGCAATTGGTCTCGCTGCATCTCCTGGCTCTTGCATTTAAAATCTTATCATGAAATTGAGAAGTGCTTAGCTTTGCAAAAGTAAGATGCTGTTGTTCTCCACCTTCATTTTCGCTGACGATTCTTAGTTCGGCTATCATTTTCTTCGAATTATTCTCTGGCCTACGCTCTCCTTTCTCCTTCTTCACACGCATCTTCTTTCCCTTCTTCTTTGGACACACCAAGCGACTAGACCAAATCACTTTGATCGGGTATCGAACGTGAATCGAACGTGAATCGTACCCCTCTGAACATGTATCAAACGGGTATCGAACGTGAATCGAACGTGAATCGTACCACTTTGAACGTGAATCGTACCACTTCGAACATGCATCGAACGTCAATCGTTTACTCGCTTTCTCTCAATCTTTCACGGGGACTGAGTCCTTCCACGCATTGCAAGACAACACGGGAACTCCGGCTCAAAGACTATTTCAAAGAATAGTTAATGTCCCTCGGACAGAGCAACCACGCACTATGCGACTTGTCAGTTGACTGCACTAAATAATGAATAAAAGGGGATTTTGAATGGAAACACAAAAATATATATAAGTCTCTACGGGGACTGAGTCCTTCCACGCACAACAAGATAACACGGGAACTCCGGCTCAAAGACTATTTCAAAGAATAGTTAATGTCCCTCGGACAGAGCAACCACGCACCATGCGACTTGGCAGTTGACTGCACTAAATAATGAATAAAAGGGGATTTTGAATTGAAACGCAAAAATATATATAAGTCTCTACGGGGACTGAGTTCATCCACGCACTACAAGACAACACGGGAACTCCGGCTCAAAGACTATTTCAACGAATAGTTAATGTCCCTCGGACAGAGCAACCACGCACTATGCGACTTGCCCGAGCACTCGGGCCTTTGCACAAAGAGCGCCAAAATTGATGACTCTGCACCTCATGCACACGGGCCCAACCGTCGTCGCTCGGAACGTTCCCAGCATCCAAGTTGTTATCGCGCCCGGCGTTCTAAAAACGTCGACTGTGTTGTAAGATTTTCGCATGGAAGAACGCAGTGGCGTAACGGCTCATATAAAATTATTATTATAATATGGTTTATAGATTATTGACAATTGATCGAGGGAAACTCCCACAACACTCAATGGTAGAATCAGATGTCAATGATGGTGTAACAAAATTTTAACACGGAAGAAAAATATAAAGTGGTCTACTACAATGCCTCGGAGGGCTTATCACACCGCGCATTCTAAAAACGTCGACGGCGTTAGTAGATCGCTGACAGTAATCTTCCATGAGAATATGCCGTGGCGTGACAGGCTTCAAGCAGAATTAAATTACAACTATTAAGAATATTCACAGATAATCGACTACTGATTGAGGGAAGTTCCCATAACACGTGATGGTTGAATCAATGGTCGACATCTGTGTAGCGAAAAATATGGTGTGAATGTAGCAAAAATTTAGAGATTAACATAAGCATCGAATCAAGCATTTACTTTGTTAAGAAATCTTATTTATTCGAGATTCTCAGTTACTTCTTAAGCATGGCTTAAGTGCGTATGCAGTGATGCCAGAATCGTGAGACGCGGGACCAAACGCTTACCCCCACTATGACCTACCGTCGTCTCCCACTATTGCCTATCGTCGTTCCCCACTTTTTTTGCCATCACAGTGCACACAAGTATAAGCTACCCCTGCCCGTGTGCCCGGCAGCCCAACAGGCAGCTCACACGGACAGGAGTAAAAATATTCTTGTGTGCAATGCGGTGGGAAGAAAGTGGGGGGCACCGGTAGGGCATAATGGGAGACGACGGTAGGTCATAGTGGGGGTAAGCGTTTGGTCCCGCGTCCCGCGATTCTGGCAACACTGTGCGTATGTATTCTCAGTCAAATAAGAACGTCTTAAGACGATCTTATTCTCCCAAAGTGAGGTTATAATTTCAAGTCAACCTTTTAGATGACTTAAGTCCGTCTTATACGCCATTCAACGCCATTACTTGGTAAAGGAAGCGAGTTGAAAGTGAGCGAAAAAGTGTAGCGAACTCAGAGGAAAAGAAAAGCTTATGAAAATGGATTAAATTGATCTTGAATTCCTTGATATGGCAGTCATTAATATTAGCGATATCGAGGACACTGATATTAGCGATATCGAAGACACGACAGATCAACAAATGAACAAATGAACAAATGAACAAATGAACAAATGAACAAATGAACAAATGAACAAATGAACAAATGAACAAACGAACAAACGAACAAACGAACAAACGAACAAACGAACAAACGAACAAATGAACAAATGAACAAATGAACAAATGAACAAATGAACAAATGAACAAATGAACAAATGAACAAATGAACAAATGAACAAATGAACAAATGAACAAATGAACAAATGAACAAATGAACAAATGAACAAACGAACAAACGAACAAACGAACAAACGAACAAATGAACAAATGAACAAATGAACAAATGAACAAATGAACAAATGAACAAATGAACAAATGAACAAATGAACAAATGAACAAATGAACAAATGAACAAATGAACAAATGAACAAATGAACAAATGAACAAATGAACAAATGAACAAATGAACAAATGAACAAATGAACAAATGAACAAATGAACAAATGAACAAATGAACAAATGAACAAATGAACAAATGAACAAATGAACAAATGAACAAATGAACAAATGATCAAATGAACAAATGAACAAATGAACAAATGAACAAATGAACAAATGAACAAATGAACAAATGAACAAATGAACAAATGAACAAATGAACAAATGAACAAATGAACAAATGAACAAATGAACAAATGAACAAATGAACAAATGAACAAATGAACAAATGAACAAATGAACAAATGAACAAATGAACAAATGAACAAATGAACAAATGAACAAATGAACAAATGAACAAATGAACAAATGAACAAATGAACAAATGAACAAATGAACAAATGAACAAATGAACAAATGAACAAATGAACAAATGAACAAATGAACAAATGAACAAATGAACAAATGAACAAATGAACAAATGAACAAATGAACAAATGAACAAATGAACAAATGAACAAATGAACAAATGAACAAATGAACAAATGAACAAATGAACAAATGAACAAATGAACAAATGAACAAATGAACAAATGAACAAATGAACAAATGTACAAATGGACAATTGAACAAATGAACAAATGAACAAATGAACAAATGAACAAATGAACAAATGAACAAATAAACAAATGAACAAATGAACAAATGAAGAAATGAACAAATGAATAAATGAATAAATGAACAATTGAACAAATGAACAAATGAACAAATGAACAAATGAACAAATGAACAAATGAACAAATGAAAAAATGAACAAATGAACCAATGAACCAATGAACCAATGAACCAATGAACCAATGAACCAAAGATCCAATGAACCAAAGAACCAAAGAACCAATGACCCAATGAACCAATGAACCAATGAACCAATGAACCAATGAACCAATGAACCAATGAACCAATGAACCAATGAACCAATGAACCAATGAACCAATGAACCAATGAACCAATGAACCAATGAAGCAATGAACCAATGAACCAATGAACCAATGAACCAATGAACCAATGAACCAATGAACCAATGAACCAATGAACCAATGAACCAATGAACCAATGAACCAATGAACCAATGAACCAATGATCCAATGAACCAATGAACCAATGAACCAATGAACCAATGAACCAATGAACCAATGAACCAATGAACCAATGAACCAATGAACCAATGAACCAATGAACCATTGAACCAATGAACCAATGAACCAATGAACCAATTAACCAATGAACCAATGAACCAATGAACCAATGAACCAATGAACCAATGAACCAATGAACAAATGAACAAATGAACAAATGAACAAATGAACAAATGAACAAATGAACAAATGAACAAATGAACAAATGAACAAATGAACAAATGAACAAATGAACAAATGAACAAATGAACAAATGAACAAATGAACAAATGAACAAATGAACAAATGAACAAATGAACAAATGAACAAATGAACAAATGAACAAATGAACAAATGAACAAATGAACAAATGAACAAATGAACAAATGAACAAATGAACAAATGAACAAATGAACAAATGAACAAATGAACAAATGAACAAATGAACAAATGAACAAATGAACAAATGAACAAATGAACAAATGAACAAATGAACAAATGAACAAATGAACAAATGAACAAATGAACAAATGAACAAATGAACAAATGAACAAATGAACAAATGAACAAATGAACAAATGAACAAATGAACAAATGAACAAATGAACAAATGAACAAATGAACAAATGTACAAATGGACAAATGAACAAATGAACAAATGAACAAATGAACAAATGAACAAATGAACAAATGAACAAATAAACAAATGAACAAATGAACAAATGAAGAAATGAACAAATGAATAAATGAATAAATGAACAATTGAACAAATGAACAAATGAACAAATGAACAAATGAACAAATGAACAAATGAACAAATGAAAAAATGAACAAATGAACCAATGAACCAATGAACCAATGAACCAATGAACCAATGAACCAAAGATCCAATGAACCAAAGAACCAAAGAACCAATGACCCAATGAACCAATGAACCAATGAACCAATGAACCAATGAACCAATGAACCAATGAACCAATGAACCAATGAACCAATGAACCAATGAACCAATGAACCAATGAACCAATGAAGCAATGAACCAATGAACCAATGAACCAATGAACCAATGAACCAATGAACCAATGAACCAATGAACCAATGAACCAATGAACCAATGAACCAATGATCCAATGAACCAATGAACCAATGAACCAATGAACCAATGAACCAATGAACCAATGAACCAATGAACCAATGAACCAATGAACCAATGAACCATTGAACCAATGAACCAATGAACCAATGAACCAATTAACCAATGAACCAATGAACCAATGAACCAATGAACCAATGAACCAATGAACCAATGAACAAATGAACAAATGAACAAATGAACAAATGAACAAATGAACAAATGAACAAATGAACAAATGAACAAATGAACAAATGAACAAATGAACAAATGAACAAATGAACAAATGAACAAATGAACAAATGAACAAATGAACAAATGAACAAATGAACAAATGAACAAATGAACAAATGAACAAATGAACAAATGAACAAATGAACAAATGAACAAATGAACAAATGAACAAATGAACAAATGAACAAATGAACAAATGAACAAATGAACAAATGAACAAATGAACAAATGAACAAATGAACAAATGAACAAATGAACAAATGAACAAATGAACAAATGAACAAATGAACAAATGAACAAATGAACAAATGAACAAATGAACAAATGAACAAATGAACAAATGAACAAATGAACAAATGAACAAATGAACAAATGAACAAATGAACAAATGAACAAATGAACAAATGAACAAATGAACAAATGAACAAATGAACAAATGAACAAATGAACAAATGAACAAATGAACAAAATGAACAAATGAACAAATGAACAAATGAACAAATGAACAAATGAACAAATGAACAAATGAACAAATGAACAAATGAACAAATGAACAAATGAACAAATGAACAAATGAACAAATGAACAAATGAACAAATGAACAAATGAACAAATGAACAAATGAACAAATGAACAAATGAAAGAATGAACAAATGAAAGAATGAACAAATGAACAAATGAACAAATGAACAAATGAACAAATGAACAAATGAACAAATGAACAAATGAACAAATGAACAAATGAACAAATGAACAAATGAACAAATGAACAAATGAACAAATGAACAAATGAACAAATGAACAAATGAACAAATGAACAAATGAACAAATGAACAAATGAACAAATGAACAAATGAACAAATGAACAAATGAACAAATGAACAAATGAACAAATGAACAAATGAACAAATGAACAAATGAACAAATGAACAAATGAACAAATGAACAAATGAACAAATGAACAAATGAACAAATGAACAAATGAACAAATGAACAAATGAACAAATGAACAAATGAACAAATGAACAAATGAACAAATGAACAAATGAACAAATGAACAAATGAACAAATGAACAAATGAACAAATGATCAAATGAACAAATGAACAAATGAACAAATGAACAAATGAACAAATGAACAAATGAACGAATGAACGAATGAACGAATGAACGAATGAACGAATGAACGAATGAACGAATGAACGAATGAACGAATGAACAAATGAACAAATGAACAAATGAACAAATGAACAAATGAACAAACGAACAAACGAACAAACGAACAAACGAACAAACGAACAAACGAACAAACGAACAAACGAACAAACGAACAAATGAACAAATGAACAAATGAACAAATGAACAAATGAACAAATGAACAAATGAACAAATGAACAAATGAACAAATGAACCAATGAACAAATGAACCAATGAACCAATGAACAAATGAACCAATGAACCAATGAACAAATGAACCAATGAACAAATGAACAAATGAACAAATGAACAAATGAACAAATGAACAAATGAACAAATGAACAAATGAACAAATGAACAAATGAACAAATGAACAAATGAACAAATGAACAAATGAACAAATGAACAAATGAACAAATGAACAAATGAACAAATGAACAAATGAACAAATGAACAAATGAACAAATGTACAAATGAACAAATGAACAAATGAACAAATGAACAAATGAACAAATGAACAAATGAACAAATGAACAAATGAACAAATGAACAAATGAACAAATGAACAAATGAACAAATGAACAAATGAACAAATGAACAAATGAACAAATGAACAAATGAACAAATGAACAAATGAACAAATGAACAAATGAACAAATGAACAAATGAAAGAATGAACAAATGAACAAATGAAAGAATGAACAAATGAACAAATGAACAAATGAACAAATGAACAAATGAACAAATGAAAGAATGAACAAATGAAAGAATGAACAAATGAACAAATGAAAGAATGAACAAATGAACAAATGAACGAATGAACAAATGAACAAATGAACAAATGAACAAATGAACAAATGAACAAATGAACAAATGAACAAATGAACAAATGAACAAATGAACAAATGAACAAATGAACAAATGAACAAATGAACAAATGAAGAAATGAAGAAATGAACAAATGAACAAATGAACAAATGAAGAAATGAAGAAATGAAGAAATGAAGAAATGAAGAAATGAAGAAATGAAGAAATGAAGAAATGAAGAAATGAAGAAATGAAGAAATGAAGAAATGAAGAAATGAAGAAATGAAGAAATGAAGAAATGAACAAATGAACAAATGAACAAATGAACAAATGAACAAATGAACAAATGAACAAATGAACAAATGAACAAATGAAGAAATGAAGAAATGAAGAAATGAAGAAATGAAGAAATGAAGAAATGAAGAAATGAAGAAATGAAGAAATGAAGAAATGAAGAAATGAAGAAATGAAGAAATGAAGAAATGAAGAAATGAACAAATGAACAAATGAACAAATGAACAAATGAACAAATGAACAAATGAACAAATGAACAAATGAAGAAATGAAGAAATGAAGAAATGAAGAAATGAAGTAATGAAGAAATGAAGAAATGAAGAAATGAAGAAATGAAGAAATGAAGAAATGAAGAAATGAAGAAATGAAGAAATGAAGAAATGAAGAAATGAACAAATGAACAAATGAAGAAATGAACAAATGAACAAATGAAGAAATGAAGAAATGAAGAAATGAAGAAATGAAGAAATGAAGAAATGAAGAAATGAAGAAATGAAGAAATGAAGAAATGAAGAAATGAAGAAATGAAGAAATGAAGAAATGAAGAAATGAAGAAATGAAGAAATGAACAAATGAAGAAATGAAGAAATGAACAAATGAACAAATGAACAAATGAACAAATGAACAAATGAACAAATGAACAAATGAACAAATGAACAAATGAACAAATGAACAAATGAACAAATGAACAAATGAACAAATGAACAAATGAACAAATGAACAAATGAACAAATGAACAAATGAACAAATGAACAAATGAACAAATGAACAAATGAACAAATGAACAAATGAACAAATGAACAAATGAACAAATGAACAAATGAACAAATGAACAAATGAACAAATGAACAAATGAACAAATGAACAAATGAACAAATGAACAAATGAACAAATGAACAAATGAACAAATGAACAAATGAACAAATGAACAAATGAACAAATGAACAAATGAACAAATGAACAAATGAACAAATGAACAAATGAACAAATGAACAAATGAACAAATGAACAAATGAACAAATGAACAAATGAACAAATGAACAAATGTACAAATGAACAAATGAACAATTGAACAAATGAACAAATGAACAAATGAACAAATGAAATAATGAACAAATGAACAAATGAACAAATGAACAAATGAACAATTGAACAAATGAACAAATGAACAAATGAACAAATGAACAAATGAACAAATGAACAAATGAACAAATGAACAAATGAACAAATGAACAAATGAACAAATGAACAAATGAACAAATGAACAAATGAACAAATGAACAAATGAACAAATGAACAAATGAACAAATGAACAAATGAACAAATGAACAAATGAACAAATGAACTAATGAACAAATGAACAAATGAACAAATGAACAAATGAACAAATGAACAAATGAACAAATGAACCAATGAACCAATGAATAAATGAACCAATGAACAAATGAACAAATGAACAAATGAACAAATGAACAAATGAACAAATGAACAAATGAACAAATGAACAAATGAACAAATGAACAAATGAACAAATGAACAAATGAACAAATGAACAAATGAACAAATGAACAAATGAACAAATGAACAAATGAAAGAATGAACAAATGAACAAATGAAAGAATGAACAAATGAACAAATGAAAGAATGAACAAATGAACAAATGAACAAATGAACAAATGAACAAATGAACAAATGAACAAATGAACAAATGAACAAATGAACAAATGAACAAATGAACAAATGAACAAATGAACAAATGAACAAATGAACAAATGAACAAATGAACAAATGAACAAATGAAAGAATGAACAAATGAACAAATGAAAGAATGAACAAATGAACAAATGAACAAATGAACCAATGAACAAATGAACAAATGAACAAATGAACAAATGAACAAATGAACAAATGAACAAATGAACAAATGAACAAATGAACAAATGAACAAATGAACAAATGAACAAATGAACAAATGAAAGAATGAACAAATGAACAAATGAAAGAATGAACAAATGAACAAATGAACAAATGAACAACTGAACAAATGAACAAATGAACAAATGAAAGAATGAACAAATGAAAGAATGAACAAATGAACAAATGAAAGAATGAACAAATGAACAAATGATCGAATGAACAAATGAACAAATGAACAAATGAACAAATGAACCAATGAACCAATGAATAAATGAACAAATGAACAAATGAACAAATGAACAAATGAACAAATGAACAAATGAACAAATGAACAAATGAACAAATGAACAAATGAACAAATGAACAAATGAACAAATGAACAAATGAACAAATGAACAAATGAACAAATGAACAAATGAAAGAATGAACAAATGAACAAATGAAAGAATGAACAAATGAACAAATGAAAGAATGAACAAATGAACAAATGAACAAATGAACAAATGAACAAATGAACAAATGAACAAATGAACAAATGAACAAATGAACAAATGAACAAATGAACAAATGAACAAATGAACAAATGAACAAATGAAAGAATGAACAAATGAACAAATGAAAGAATGAACAAATGAACAAATGAACAAATGAACAAATGAACAAATGAACAAATGAAAGAATGAACAAATGAAAGAATGAACAAATGAAAGAATGAACATATGTACAAATGAAAGAATGAACAAATGAACAAATGAACAAATGAACAAATGAACAAATGAGCAAATGAACAAATGAACAAATGAAGAAATGAAGAAATGAAGAAATGAAGAAATGAAGAAATGAAGAAATGAAGAAATGAAGAAATGAAGAAATGAACAAATGAACAAATGAACAAATGAACAAATGAACAAATGAACAAATGAACAAATGAACAAATGAACAAATGAACAAATGAACAAATGAACAAATGAACAAATGAACAAATGAACAAATGAACAAATGAACAAATGAACAAATGAACAAATGAACAAATGAACAAATGAACAAATGAACAAATGAACAAATGAACAAATGAACAAATGAACAAATGAACAAATGAACAAATGAACAAATGAACAAATGAACAAATGAACAAATGAACCAATGAACCAATGAACCAATGAACCAAAGAACCAAAGAACCAATGACCCAATGAACCAATGAACCAATGAACCAATGAACCAATGAACCAATGAACCAATGAACCAATGAACCAATGAACCAATGAACCAATGAACCAATGAACCAATGAACCAATGAACCAATGAACCAATGAACCAATGAACCGATGAACCAATGAACCAATGAACCAATGAACCAATGACCCAATGAACCAATGAACCAATGAACCAATGAACCAATCAACCAATGAACCAATGAACCAATGATCCAATGAACCAATGAACCAATGAACCAATGAAACAATGAACCAATGAACCAATGACCCAATGAACCAATGAACCAATGAACCAATGAACCAATGAACCAATGAACCAATGAACCAATGAACCAATGAACCAATGAACCAATGAACCAATGAACCAATGAACAAATGAACAAATGAACAAATGAAAGAATGAACAAATGAACAAATGAAAGAATGAACAAATGAACAAATGAACAAATGAACAAATGAACAAATGAACAAATGAACAAATGAACGAATGAACAAATGAAAGAATGAACAAATGAACAAATGAACAAATGAACAAATGAACAAATGAACAAATGAACAAATGAACGAATGAACGAATGAACGAATGAACGAATGAACGAATGAACGAATGAACGAATGAACGAATGAACGAATGAACGAATGAACGAATGAACGAATGAACGAACGAACGAATGAACGAATGAACGAATGAACGAATGAACGAATGAACGAATGAACGAATGAACAAATGAACAAATGAACAAATAATAAATGAACAAATGAACAAATGAACAAATGAACAAATGAACAAATGAACAAATGAACAAATGAACAAATGAACAAATGAACAAATGAACAAATGAACAAATGAACAAATGAACAAATGAACAAATGAACAAATGAACAAATGAACAAATGAACAAATGAACAAATGAACAAATGAACAAATGAACAAATGAGCAAATGAACAAATGAACAAATGAACAAATGAACAAATGAACAAATGAACAAATGAACAAATGAACAAATGAACAAATGAACAAATGAACAAATGAACAAATGAACAAATGAACAAATGAACAAATGAACAAATGAACAAATGAACAAATGAACAAATGAACAAATGGACAAATGAACAAATGAACAAATGAACCAATGAACAAATGAACGAATGAACGAATGAACGAATGAACGAATGAACGAATGAACGAATGAACGAATGAACGAATGAACGAATGAACGAATGAACGAATGAACGAATGAACGAATGAACGAATGAACGAATGAACGAATGAACGAACGAACGAATGAACGAATGAACGAATGAACGAATGAACGAATGAACGAATGAACGAATGAACAAATGAACAAATGAACAAATAATAAATGAACAAATGAACAAATGAACAAATGAACAAATGAACAAATGAACAAATGAACAAATGAACAAATGAACAAATGAACAAATGAACAAATGAACAAATGAACAAATGAACAAATGAACAAATGAGCAAATGAGCAAATGAACAAATGAACAAATGAACAAATGAACAAATGAACAAATGAACAAATGAACAAATGAACAAATGAACAAATGAACAAATGAACAAATGAACAAATGAACAAATGAACAAATGAACAAATGAACAAATGAACAAATGAACAAATGGACAAATGAACAAATGAACAAATGAACCAATGAACAAATGAACCAATGAACAAATGAACAAATGAACAAATGAACAAATGAACAAATGAACAAATGAACAAATGAAAGAATGAACAAATGAACATATGAAAGAATGAACAAATGAGCAAATGAACAAATGAACAAATGAACAAATGAACAAATGAACAAATGAACAAATGAACAAATGAACAAATGAACAAATGAAAGAATGTACAAATGAAAGAATGAACAAATGAACAAATGAAAGAATGAACAAATGAACAAATGAACAAATGAACAAATGAACAAATGAACAAATGAACAAATGAACAAATGAACAAATGAACAAATGAACAAATGAACAAATGAACAAATGAACAAATGAACAAATGAACAAATGAACAAATGAACAAATGAACAAATGATCAAATGAACAAATGAACAAATGAACAAATGAACAAATGAACAAATGAACAAATGAACAAATGAACAAATGAACAAATGAACAAATGAACAAATGAACAAATGAACAAATGAACAAATGAACAAATGAACAAATGAACAAATGAACAAATGAACAAATGAACAAATGAACAAATGAACAAATGAACAAATGAACAAATGAACAAATGAACAAATGAACAAATGAACAAATGAACAAATGAACAAATGAACAAATGAACAAATGAACAAATGAACAAATGAACAAATGAACAAATGAACAAATGAACAAATGAACAAATGAACAAATGAACAAATGAACAAATGAACAAATGAACAAATGAACAAATGAACAAATGAACAAATGAACAAATGAACAAATGAACAAATGATCAAATGAACAAATGAACAAATGAACAAATGAACAAATGAACAAATGAACAAATGAACAAATGAACAAATGAACAAATGAACAAATGAACAAATGAACAAATGAACAAATGAACAAATGAACAAATGAACAAATGAACAAATGAACAAATGAACAAATGAACAAATGAACAAATGAACAAATGAACAAATGAACAAATGAACAAATGAACAAATGAACAAATGAACAAATGAACAAATGAACAAATGAACAAATGAACAAATGAACAAATGAACAAATGAACAAATGAACAAATGAACAAATGAACAAATGAACAAATGAACAAATGAACAAATGAACAAATGAACAAATGAACAAATGAACAAATGAACAAATGAACAAATGAACAAATGAACAAATGAACAAATGAACAAATGAACAAATGAACAAATGAACAAATGAACATATGAACAAATGAACAAATGAACAAATGAACAAATGAACAAATGAACAAATGAACAAATGAACAAATGAACAAATGAACAAATGAACAAATGAACAAATGAACAAATGAACAAATGAACAAATGAACAAATGAACAAATGAACAAATGAACAAATGAACAAATGAACAAATGGACAAATGGACAAATGAACAAATGAACAAATGAACAAATGAACAAATGAACAAATGAACAAATGAACAAATGAACAAATGAACAAATGAACAAATGAACAAATGAACAAATGAACAAATTAACAAATGAACAAATGAACAAATGAACAAATGAACAAATGAACAAATGAAAGAATGAACAAATGAACAAATGAACAAATGAACAAATGAACAAATGAACAAATGAACAAATGAAAGAATGAACAAATGAAAGAATGAACAAATGAACAAATGAATGAATGAACAAATGAACAAATGAACGAATGAACAAATGAACAAATGAACAAATGAACAAATGAACAAATGAACAAATGAACAAATGAACAAATGAACAAATGAACAAATGAACAAATGAACAAATGAACAAATGAACAAATGAACAAATGAACAAATGAACCAATGAACCAATGAACAAATGATCCAATGAACCAATGAACAAATGAACAAATGAACAAATGAACAAATGAACAAATGAACAAATGAACAAATGAACATATGAACAAATGAACAAATGAACAAATGAACAAATGAACAAATGAACAAATGAACAAATGAACCAATGAACCAATGAACCAATGAACCAATGAACCAATGTACCAAAGAACCAAAGAACCAATGACCCAATGAACCAATGAACCAATGAACGAATGAACCAATGAACCAATGAACCAATGAACCAATGAACCAATGAACAAATGAACAAATGAACAAATGAACAAATGAACAAATGAACAAATGAACAAATGAACAAATGAACAAATGAACAAATGAACAAATGAACAAATGAACAAATGAAAGAATGAACAAATGAACAAATGAAAGAATGAACAAATGAACAAATGAACAAATGAACAAATGAACAAATGAACAAATGAACAAATGAACAAATGAAAGAATGAACAAATGAAAGAATGAACAAATGAACAAATGAAAGAAAGAACAAATGAACAAATGAACGAATGAACAAATGAACAAATGAACAAATGAACAAATGAACAAATGAACAAATGAACAAATGAACAAATGAACAAATGAACAAATGAACAAATGAACAAATGAACAAATGAACAAATGAACAAATGAACAAATGAACAAATGAACAAATGAACAAATGAACAAATGAACAAATGAACAAATGAACAAATGAACAAATGAACAAATGAACAAATGAACAAATGAACAAATGAACAAATGAACAAATGAACAAATGAACAAATGAACAAATGAACAAATGAACAAATGAACAAATGAACAAATGAACAAATGAACAAATGAACAAATGAACAAATGAACAAATGAACAAATGAACAAATGAACTAATGAACAAATGAACAAATGAACAAATGAACAAATGAACAAATGAACAAATGAACAAATGAACCAATGAACCAATGAATAAATGAACCAATGAACAAATGAACAAATGAACAAATGAACAAATGAACAAATGAACAAATGAACAAATGAACAAATGAACAAATGAACAAATGAACAAATGAACAAATGAACAAATGAACAAATGAACAAATGAACAAATGAACAAATGAACAAATGAACAAATGAACAAATGAACAAATGAACAAATGAAAGAATGAACAAATGAACAAATGAAAGAATGAACAAATGAACAAATGAAAGAATGAACAAATGAACAAATGAACAAATGAACAAATGAACAAATGAACAAATGAACAAATGAACAAATGAACAAATGAACAAATGAACAAATGAACAAATGAACAAATGAACAAATGAACAAATGAACAAATGAACAAATGAACAAATGAACAAATGAACAAATGAACAAATGAACAAATGAACAAATGAACAAATGAACAAATGAAGAAATGAAGAAATGAAGAAATGAAGAAATGAAGAAATGAAGAAATGAACAAATGAACAAATGAAGAAATGAAGAAATGAAGAAATGAAGAAATGAAGAAATGAAGAAATGAAGAAATGAAGAAATGAAGAAATGAAGAAATGAAGAAATGAAGAAATGAAGAAATGAAGAAATGAAGAAATGAAGAAATGAAGAAATGAACAAATGAACAAATGAACAAATGAACAAATGAACAAATGAACAAATGAACAAATGAACAAATGAACAAATGAACAAATGAAGAAATGAAGAAATGAAGAAATGAAGAAATGAAGAAATGAAGAAATGAAGAAATGAAGAAATGAAGAAATGAAGAAATGAAGAAATGAAGAAATGAAGAAATGAAGAAATGAAGAAATGAACAAATGAACAAATGAACAAATGAACAAATGAACAAATGAACAAATGAACAAATGAACAAATGAAGAAATGAAGAAATGAAGAAATGAAGAAATGAAGTAATGAAGAAATGAAGAAATGAAGAAATGAAGAAATGAAGAAATGAAGAAATGAAGAAATGAAGAAATGAAGAAATGAAGAAATGAACAAATGAACAAATGAAGAAATGAACAAATGAACAAATGAAGAAATGAAGAAATGAAGAAATGAAGAAATGAAGAAATGAAGAAATGAAGAAATGAAGAAATGAAGAAATGAAGAAATGAAGAAATGAAGAAATGAAGAAATGAAGAAATGAAGAAATGAAGAAATGAAGAAATGAACAAATGAAGAAATGAAGAAATGAACAAATGAACAAATGAACAAATGAACAAATGAAGAAATGAAGAAATGAAGAAATGAAGAAATGAAGAAATGAAGAAATGAAGAAATGAAGAAATGAACAAATGAACAAATGAACAAATGAACAAATGAACAAATGAACAAATGAACAAATGAACAAATGAACAAATGAACAAATGAACAAATGAACAAATGAACAAATGAACAAATGAACAAATGAACAAATGAACAAATGAACAAATGAACAAATGAACAAATGAACAAATGAACAAATGAACAAATGAACAAATGAACAAATGAACCAATGAACCAATGAACCAATGAACCAAAGAACCAAAGAACCAATGACCCAATGAACCAATGAACCAATGAACCAATGAACCAATGAACCAATGAACCAATGAACCAATGAACCAATGAACCAATGAACCAATGAACCAATGAACCAATGAACCAATGAACCAATGAACCGATGAACCGATGAACCAATGAACAAATGAACAAATGAACAAATGAACAAATGAACAAATGAACAAATGAACAAATGAACAAATGAACAAATGAACAAATGAACAAATGAACAAATGAACAAATGAACAAATGAACAAATGAACAAATGAACAAATGAACAAATGAACAAATGAACAAATGAACAAATGAACAAATGAACAAATGAACAAATGAACAAATGAACAAATGAACAAATGAACAAATGAACAAATGAACAAATGAACAAATGAACAAATGTACAAATGAACAAATGAACAAATGAACAAATGAACAAATGAACAAATGAACAAATGAACAAATGAACAAATGAACAAATGAACAAATGAACAAATGAACAAATGAACAAATGAACAAATGAACAAATGAACAAATGAACAAATGAACAAATGAACAAATGAACAAATGAACAAATGAACAAATGAAAGAATGAACAAATGAACAAATGAAAGAATGAACAAATGAACAAATGAACAAATGAACAAATGAACAAATGAACAAATGAAAGAATGAACAAATGAAAGAATGAACAAATGAACAAATGAAAGAATGAACAAATGAACAAATGAACGAATGAACAAATGAACAAATGAACAAATGAACAAATGAACAAATGAACAAATGAACAAATGAACAAATGAACAAATGAACAAATGAACAAATGAACAAATGAACAAATGAACAAATGAACAAATGAACAAATGAACAAATGAAGAAATGAACAAATGAACAAATGAAGAAATGAAGAAATGAAGAAATGAAGAAATGAAGAAATGAAGAAATGAAGAAATGAAGAAATGAAGAAATGAAGAAATGAAGAAATGAAGAAATGAAGAAATGAAGAAATGAACAAATGAACAAATGAACAAATGAACAAATGAACAAATGAACAAATGAACAAATGAACAAATGAACAAATGAACAAATGAACAAATGAACAAATGAACAAATGAACAAATGAAGAAATGAAGAAATGAAGAAATGAAGAAATGAAGAAATGAAGAAATGAAGAAATGAAGAAATGAAGAAATGAAGAAATGAACAAATGAACAAATGAACAAATGAACAAATGAACAAATGAACAAATGAACAAATGAACAAATGAACAAATGAACAAATGAACAAATGAACAAATGAACAAATGAACAAATGAACAAATGAACAAATGAACAAATGAACAAATGAACAAATGAACAAATGAACAAATGAACAAATGAACAAATGAACAAATGAACAAATGAACAAATGAACAAATGAACAAATGAACAAATGAACAAATGAACAAATGAACAAATGAACAAATGAACAAATGAACAAATGAACAAATGAACAAATGAACAAATGAACAAATGAACAAATGAACAAATGAACAAATGAACAAATGAACAAATGAACAAATGAACAAATGAACAAATGAACAAAATGAACAAATGAACAAATGAACAAATGAACAAATGAACAAATGAACAAATGAACAAATGAACAAATGAACAAATGAACAAATGAACAAATGAACAAATGAACAAATGAACAAATGAACAAATGAACAAATGAACAAATGAACAAATGAACAAATGAACAAATGAACAAATGAACAAATGAACAAATGAACAAATGAACAAATGAACAAATGAACAAATGAACAAATGAACAAATGAACAAATGAAAGAATGAACAAATGAAAGAATGAACAAATGAACAAATGAACAAATGAACAAATGAACAAATGAACAAATGAACAAATGAACAAATGAACAAATGAACAAATGAACAAATGAACAAATGAACAAATGAACAAATGAACAAATGAACAAATGAACAAATGAACAAATGAACAAATGAACAAATGAACAAATGAACAAATGAACAAATGAACAAATGAACAAATGAACAAATGAACAAATGAACAAATGAACAAATGAACAAATGAACAAATGAACAAATGAACAAATGAACAAATGAACAAATGAACAAATGAACAAATGAACAAATGAACAAATGAACAAATGAACAAATGAACAAATGAACAAATGAACAAATGAACAAATGAACAAATGAACAAATGAACAAATGAACAAATGAACAAATGAACAAATGATCAAATGAACAAATGAACAAATGAACAAATGAACAAATGAACAAATGAACAAATGAACAAATGAACGAATGAACGAATGAACGAATGAACGAATGAACGAATGAACGAATGAACGAATGAACAAATGAACAAATGAACAAATGAACAAATGAACAAATGAACAAACGAACAAACGAACAAACGAACAAACGAACAAACGAACAAACGAACAAACGAACAAACGAACAAATGAACAAATGAACAAATGAACAAATGAACAAATGAACAAATGAACAAATGAACAAATGAACAAATGAACAAATGAACAAATGAACAAATGAACCAATGAACAAATGAACCAATGAACCAATGAACAAATGAACCAATGAACCAATGAACAAATGAACCAATGAACAAATGAACAAATGAACAAATGAACAAATGAACAAATGAACAAATGAACAAATGAACAAATGAACAAATGAACAAATGAACAAATGAACAAATGAACAAATGAACAAATGAACAAATGAACAAATGAACAAATGAACAAATGAACAAATGAACAAATGAACAAATGAACAAATGAACAAATGAACAAATGAACAAATGAACAAATGAACAAATGAACAAATGAACAAATGAACAAATGTACAAATGAACAAATGAACAAATGAACAAATGAACAAATGAACAAATGAACAAATGAACAAATGAACAAATGAACAAATGAACAAATGAACAAATGAACAAATGAACAAATGAACAAATGAACAAATGAACAAATGAACAAATGAACAAATGAACAAATGAACAAATGAACAAATGAACAAATGAAAGAATGAACAAATGAACAAATGAAAGAATGAACAAATGAACAAATGAACAAATGAACAAATGAACAAATGAACAAATGAAAGAATGAACAAATGAAAGAATGAACAAATGAACAAATGAAAGAATGAACAAATGAACAAATGAACGAATGAACAAATGAACAAATGAACAAATGAACAAATGAACAAATGAACAAATGAACAAATGAACAAATGAACAAATGAACAAATGAACAAATGAACAAATGAACAAATGAACAAATGAACAAATGAAGAAATGAAGAAATGAACAAATGAACAAATGAACAAATGAAGAAATGAAGAAATGAAGAAATGAAGAAATGAAGAAATGAAGAAATGAAGAAATGAAGAAATGAAGAAATGAAGAAATGAAGAAATGAACAAATGAACAAATGAACAAATGAACAAATGAACAAATGAACAAATGAACAAATGAACAAATGAACAAATGAACAAATGAACAAATGAACAAATGAACAAATGAACAAATGAACAAATGAACAAATGAAGAAATGAAGAAATGAAGAAATGAAGAAATGAAGAAATGAAGAAATGAAGAAATGAAGAAATGAAGAAATGAACAAATGAACAAATGAACAAATGAACAAATGAACAAATGAACAAATGAAGAAATGAAGAAATGAAGAAATGAAGAAATGAAGAAATGAAGAAATGAAGAAATGAAGAAATGAAGAAATGAAGAAATGAAGAAATGAAGAAATGAAGAAATGAAGAAATGAAGAAATGAAGAAATGAAGAAATGAAGAAATGAACAAATGAACAAATGAAGAAATGAACAAATGAACAAATGAAGAAATGAAGAAATGAAGAAATGAAGAAATGAAGAAATGAAGAAATGAAGAAATGAAGAAATGAAGAAATGAAGAAATGAAGAAATGAAGAAATGAAGAAATGAAGAAATGAAGAAATGAACAAATGAACAAATGAAGAAATGAAGAAATGAAGAAATGAACAAATGAACAAATGAACAAATGAACAAATGAACAAATGAACAAATGAACAAATGAACAAATGAACAAATGAACAAATGAACAAATGAACAAATGAACAAATGAACAAATGAACAAATGAACAAATGAACAAATGAACAAATGAACAAATGAACAAATGAACAAATGAACAAATGAACAAATGAACAAATGAACAAATGAACAAATGAACAAATGAACAAATGAACAAATGAACAAATGAACAAATGAACAAATGAACAAATGAACAAATGAACAAATGAACAAATGAACAAATGAACAAATGAACAAATGAACAAATGAACAAATGAACAAATGAACAAATGAACAAATGAACAAATGAACAAATGAACAAATGAACAAATGAACAAATGAACAAATGTACAAATGAACAAATGAACAATTGAACAAATGAACAAATGAACAAATGAACAAATGAAATAATGAACAAATGAACAAATGAACAAATGAACAAATGAACAATTGAACAAATGAACAAATGAACAAATGAACAAATGAACAAATGAACAAATGAACAAATGAACAAATGAACAAATGAACAAATGAACAAATGAACAAATGAACAAATGAACAAATGAACAAATGAACAAATGAACAAATGAACAAATGAACAAATGAACAAATGAACAAATGAACAAATGAACAAATGAACAAATGAACAAATGAACAAATGAACTAATGAACAAATGAACAAATGAACAAATGAACAAATGAACAAATGAACAAATGAACAAATGAACCAATGAACCAATGAATAAATGAACCAATGAACAAATGAACAAATGAACAAATGAACAAATGAACAAATGAACAAATGAACAAATGAACAAATGAACAAATGAACAAATGAACAAATGAACAAATGAACAAATGAACAAATGAACAAATGAACAAATGAACAAATGAACAAATGAACAAATGAAAGAATGAACAAATGAACAAATGAAAGAATGAACAAATGAACAAATGAAAGAATGAACAAATGAACAAATGAACAAATGAACAAATGAACAAATGAACAAATGAACAAATGAACAAATGAACAAATGAACAAATGAACAAATGAACAAATGAACAAATGAACAAATGAACAAATGAAAGAATGAACAAATGAACAAATGAAAGAATGAACAAATGAACAAATGAACAAATGAACCAATGAACAAATGAACAAATGAACAAATGAACAAATGAACAAATGAACAAATGAACAAATGAACAAATGAACAAATGAACAAATGAACAAATGAACAAATGAACAAATGAACAAATGAAAGAATGAACAAATGAACAAATGAAAGAATGAACAAATGAACAAATGAACAAATGAACAAATGAACAAATGAACAAATGAACAAATGAACAAATGAAAGAATGAACAAATGAAAGAATGAACAAATGAACAAATGAAAGAATGAACAAATGAACAAATGAACGAATGAACAAATGAACAAATGAACAAATGAACAAATGAACAAATGTACAAATGAACAAATGAACAAATGAACAAATGAACAAATGAACAAATGAACAAATGAACAAATGAACAAATGAACAAATGAACAAATGAACAAATGAACAAATGAACAAATGAACAAATGAACAAATGAACAAATGAACAAATGAACAAATGAACAAATGAACAAATGAACAAATGAACAAATGAAAGAATGAAAGAATGAACAAATGAACAAATGAAAGAATGAACAAATGAACAAATGAACAAATGAACAAATGAACAAATGAACAAATGAAAGAATGAACAAATGAAAGAATGAACAAATGAACAAATGAAAGAATGAACAAATGAACAAATGAACGAATGAACAAATGAACAAATGAACAAATGAACAAATGAACAAATGAACAAATGAACAAATGAACAAATGAACAAATGAACAAATGAACAAATGAACAAATGAACAAATGAACAAATGAACAAATGAACAAATGAACAAATGAAGAAATGAACAAATGAACAAATGAAGAAATGAAGAAATGAAGAAATGAAGAAATGAAGAAATGAAGAAATGAAGAAATGAAGAAATGAAGAAATGAAGAAATGAAGAAATGAAGAAATGAAGAAATGAAGAAATGAACAAATGAACAAATGAACAAATGAACAAATGAACAAATGAACAAATGAACAAATGAACAAATGAACAAATGAACAAATGAACAAATGAACAAATGAACAAATGAACAAATGAAGAAATGAAGAAATGAAGAAATGAAGAAATGAAGAAATGAAGAAATGAAGAAATGAAGAAATGAAGAAATGAAGAAATGAACAAATGAACAAATGAACAAATGAACAAATGAACAAATGAACAAATGAACAAATGAACAAATGAACAAATGAACAAATGAACAAATGAACAAATGAACAAATGAACAAATGAACAAATGAACAAATGAACAAATGAACAAATGAACAAATGAACAAATGAACAAATGAACAAATGAACAAATGAACAAATGAACAAATGAACAAATGAACAAATGAACAAATGAACAAATGAACAAATGAACAAATGAACAAATGAACAAATGAACAAATGAACAAATGAACAAATGAACAAATGAACAAATGAACAAATGAACAAATGAACAAATGAACAAATGAACAAATGAACAAATGAACAAATGAACAAATGAACAAATGAACAAAATGAACAAATGAACAAATGAACAAATGAACAAATGAACAAATGAACAAATGAACAAATGAACAAATGAACAAATGAACAAATGAACAAATGAACAAATGAACAAATGAACAAATGAACAAATGAACAAATGAACAAATGAACAAATGAACAAATGAACAAATGAACAAATGAACAAATGAACAAATGAACAAATGAACAAATGAACAAATGAACAAATGAACAAATGAACAAATGAACAAATGAAAGAATGAACAAATGAAAGAATGAACAAATGAACAAATGAACAAATGAACAAATGAACAAATGAACAAATGAACAAATGAACAAATGAACAAATGAACAAATGAACAAATGAACAAATGAACAAATGAACAAATGAACAAATGAACAAATGAACAAATGAACAAATGAACAAATGAACAAATGAACAAATGAACAAATGAACAAATGAACAAATGAACAAATGAACAAATGAACAAATGAACAAATGAACAAATGAACAAATGAACAAATGAACAAATGAACAAATGAACAAATGAACAAATGAACAAATGAACAAATGAACAAATGAACAAATGAACAAATGAACAAATGAACAAATGAACAAATGAACAAATGAACAAATGAACAAATGAACAAATGAACAAATGATCAAATGAACAAATGAACAAATGAACAAATGAACAAATGAACAAATGAACAAATGAACGAATGAACGAATGAACGAATGAACGAATGAACGAATGAACGAATGAACGAATGAACGAATGAACGAATGAACGAATGAACGAATGAACGAATGAACAAATGAACAAATGAACAAATGAACAAATGAACAAATGAACAAACGAACAAACGAACAAACGAACAAACGAACAAACGAACAAACGAACAAACGAACAAACGAACAAATGAACAAATGAACAAATGAACAAATGAACAAATGAACAAATGAACAAATGAACAAATGAACAAATGAACAAATGAACAAATGAACAAATGAACCAATGAACAAATGAACCAATGAACCAATGAACAAATGAACCAATGAACCAATGAACAAATGAACCAATGAACAAATGAACAAATGAACAAATGAACAAATGAACAAATGAACAAATGAACAAATGAACAAATGAACAAATGAACAAATGAACAAATGAACAAATGAACAAATGAACAAATGAACAAATGAACAAATGAACAAATGAACAAATGAACAAATGAACAAATGAACAAATGAACAAATGAACAAATGAACAAATGAACAAATGAACAAATGAACAAATGAACAAATGAACAAATGAACAAATGTACAAATGAACAAATGAACAAATGAACAAATGAACAAATGAACAAATGAACAAATGAACAAATGAACAAATGAACAAATGAACAAATGAACAAATGAACAAATGAACAAATGAACAAATGAACAAATGAACAAATGAACAAATGAACAAATGAACAAATGAACAAATGAACAAATGAACAAATGAAAGAATGAACAAATGAACAAATGAAAGAATGAACAAATGAACAAATGAACAAATGAACAAATGAACAAATGAACAAATGAAAGAATGAACAAATGAAAGAATGAACAAATGAACAAATGAAAGAATGAACAAATGAACAAATGAACGAATGAACAAATGAACAAATGAACAAATGAACAAATGAACAAATGAACAAATGAACAAATGAACAAATGAACAAATGAACAAATGAACAAATGAACAAATGAACAAATGAACAAATGAACAAATGAACAAATGAAGAAATGAACAAATGAACAAATGAACAAATGAAGAAATGAAGAAATGAAGAAATGAAGAAATGAAGAAATGAAGAAATGAAGAAATGAAGAAATGAAGAAATGAAGAAATGAAGAAATGAACAAATGAACAAATGAACAAATGAACAAATGAACAAATGAACAAATGAACAAATGAACAAATGAACAAATGAACAAATGAACAAATGAACAAATGAACAAATGAACAAATGAACAAATGAACAAATGAAGAAATGAAGAAATGAAGAAATGAAGAAATGAAGAAATGAAGAAATGAAGAAATGAAGAAATGAAGAAATGAAGAAATGAAGAAATGAACAAATGAACAAATGAACAAATGAACAAATGAACAAATGAACAAATGAAGAAATGAAGAAATGAAGAAATGAAGAAATGAAGAAATGAAGAAATGAAGAAATGAAGAAATGAAGAAATGAAGAAATGAAGAAATGAAGAAATGAAGAAATGAAGAAATGAAGAAATGAAGAAATGAAGAAATGAACAAATGAACAAATGAAGAAATGAACAAATGAACAAATGAAGAAATGAAGAAATGAAGAAATGAAGAAATGAAGAAATGAAGAAATGAAGAAATGAAGAAATGAAGAAATGAAGAAATGAAGAAATGAAGAAATGAAGAAATGAAGAAATGAAGAAATGAACAAATGAACAAATGAAGAAATGAAGAAATGAAGAAATGAACAAATGAACAAATGAACAAATGAACAAATGAACAAATGAACAAATGAACAAATGAACAAATGAACAAATGAACAAATGAACAAATGAACAAATGAACAAATGAACAAATGAACAAATGAACAAATGAACAAATGAACAAATGAACAAATGAACAAATGAACAAATGAACAAATGAACAAATGAACAAATGAACAAATGAACAAATGAACAAATGAACAAATGAACAAATGAACAAATGAACAAATGAACAAATGAACAAATGAACAAATGAACAAATGAACAAATGAACAAATGAACAAATGAACAAATGAACAAATGAACAAATGAACAAATGAACAAATGAACAAATGAACAAATGAACAAATGAACAAATGAACAAATGAACAAATGAACAAATGTACAAATGAACAAATGAACAATTGAACAAATGAACAAATGAACAAATGAACAAATGAAATAATGAACAAATGAACAAATGAACAAATGAACAAATGAACAATTGAACAAATGAACAAATGAACAAATGAACAAATGAACAAATGAACAAATGAACAAATGAACAAATGAACAAATGAACAAATGAACAAATGAACAAATGAACAAATGAACAAATGAACAAATGAACAAATGAACAAATGAACAAATGAACAAATGAACAAATGAACAAATGAACAAATGAACAAATGAACAAATGAACAAATGAACAAATGAACAAATGAACTAATGAACAAATGAACAAATGAACAAATGAACAAATGAACAAATGAACAAATGAACAAATGAACCAATGAACCAATGAATAAATGAACCAATGAACAAATGAACAAATGAACAAATGAACAAATGAACAAATGAACAAATGAACAAATGAACAAATGAACAAATGAACAAATGAACAAATGAACAAATGAACAAATGAACAAATGAACAAATGAACAAATGAACAAATGAACAAATGAACAAATGAAAGAATGAACAAATGAACAAATGAAAGAATGAACAAATGAACAAATGAAAGAATGAACAAATGAACAAATGAACAAATGAACAAATGAACAAATGAACAAATGAACAAATGAACAAATGAACAAATGAACAAATGAACAAATGAACAAATGAACAAATGAACAAATGAACAAATGAAAGAATGAACAAATGAACAAATGAAAGAATGAACAAATGAACAAATGAACAAATGAACCAATGAACAAATGAACAAATGAACAAATGAACAAATGAACAAATGAACAAATGAACAAATGAACAAATGAACAAATGAACAAATGAACAAATGAACAAATGAACAAATGAACAAATGAAAGAATGAACAAATGAACAAATGAAAGAATGAACAAATGAACAAATGAACAAATGAACAAATGAACAAATGAACAAATGAACAAATGAACAAATGAAAGAATGAACAAATGAAAGAATGAACAAATGAACAAATGAAAGAATGAACAAATGAACAAATGAACGAATGAACAAATGAACAAATGAACAAATGAACAAATGAACAAATGAACAAATGAACAAATGAACAAATGAACAAATGAACAAATGAACAAATGAACAAATGAACAAATGAACAAATGAACAAATGAACAAATGAACAAATGAACAAATGAACAAATGAACAAATGAACAAATGAACAAATGAACAAATGAACAAATGAACAAATGAACAAATGAACAAATGAACAAATGAACAAATGAACAAATGAACAAATGAACAAATGAACAAATGAACAAATGAACAAATGAACAAATGAACTAATGAACAAATGAACAAATGAACAAATGAACAAATGAACAAATGAACAAATGAACAAATGAACCAATGAACCAATGAATAAATGAACCAATGAACAAATGAACAAATGAACAAATGAACAAATGAACAAATGAACAAATGAACAAATGAACAAATGAACAAATGAACAAATGAACAAATGAACAAATGAACAAATGAACAAATGAACAAATGAACAAATGAACAAATGAACAAATGAAAGAATGAACAAATGAACAAATGAAAGAATGAACAAATGAACAAATGAAAGAATGAACAAATGAACAAATGAACAAATGAACAAATGAACAAATGAACAAATGAACAAATGAACAAATGAACAAATGAACAAATGAACAAATGAACAAATGAACAAATGAACAAATGAACAAATGAACAAATGAACAAATGAACAAATGAACAAATGAACAAATGAACAAATGAACCAATGAACCAATGAACCAATGAACCAAAGAACCAAAGAACCAATGACCCAATGAACCAATGAACCAATGAACCAATGAACCAATGAACCAATGAACCAATGAACCAATGAACCAATGAACCAATGAACCAATGAACCAATGAACCAATGAACCAATGACCCAATGAACCAATGAACCAATGAACCAATCAACCAATGAACCAATGAACCAATGATCCAATGAACCAATGAACCAATGAACCAATGAAACAATGAACCAATGAACCAATGACCCAATGAACCAATGAACCAATGAACCAATGAACCAATGAACCAATGAACCAATGAACCAATGAACCAATGAACCAATGAACCAATGAACCAATGAACCAATGAACAAATGAACAAATGAACAAATGAACAAATGAACAAATGAACAAATGAAAGAATGAACAAATGAACAAATGAAAGAATGAACAAATGAACAAATGAACAAATGAACAAATGAACAAATGAACAAATGAACAAATGAACGAATGAACAAATGAAAGAATGAACAAATGAACAAATGAACAAATGAACAAATGAACAAATGAACAAATGAACAAATGAACGAATGAACGAATGAACGAATGAACGAATGAACGAATGAACGAATGAACGAATGAACGAATGAACGAATGAACGAATGAACGAATGAACGAATGAACGAATGAACGAACGAACGAATGAACGAATGAACGAATGAACGAATGAACGAATGAACGAATGAACGAATGAACAAATGAACAAATGAACAAATAATAAATGAACAAATGAACAAATGAACAAATGAACAAATGAACAAATGAACAAATGAACAAATGAACAAATGAACAAATGAACAAATGAACAAATGAACAAATGAACAAATGAACAAATGAACAAATGAACAAATGAACAAATGAACAAATGAACAAATGAGCAAATGAACAAATGAACAAATGAACAAATGAACAAATGAACAAATGAACAAATGAACAAATGAACAAATGAACAAATGAACAAATGAACAAATGAACAAATGAACAAATGAACAAATGAACAAATGAACAAATGAACAAATGAACAAATGAACAAATGGACAAATGAACAAATGAACAAATGAACCAATGAACAAATGAACGAATGAACGAATGAACGAATGAACGAATGAACGAATGAACGAATGAACGAATGAACGAATGAACGAATGAACGAATGAACGAATGAACGAATGAACGAATGAACGAATGAACGAATGAACGAATGAACGAATGAACGAATGAACGAACGAACGAATGAACGAATGAACGAATGAACGAATGAACGAATGAACGAATGAACGAATGAACAAATGAACAAATGAACAAATAATAAATGAACAAATGAACAAATGAACAAATGAACAAATGAACAAATGAACAAATGAACAAATGAACAAATGAACAAATGAACAAATGAACAAATGAACAAATGAACAAATGAACAAATGAACAAATGAACAAATGAACAAATGAACAAATGAACAAATGAGCAAATGAACAAATGAACAAATGAACAAATGAACAAATGAACAAATGAACAAATGAACAAATGAACAAATGAACAAATGAACAAATGAACAAATGAACAAATGAACAAATGAACAAATGAACAAATGAACAAATGAACAAATGAACAAATGAACAAATGGACAAATGAACAAATGAACAAATGAACCAATGAACAAATGAACCAATGAACAAATGAACAAATGAACAAATGAACAAATGAACAAATGAACAAATGAACAAATGAAAGAATGAACAAATGAACATATGAAAGAATGAACAAATGAACAAATGAACAAATGAACAAATGAACAAATGAACAAATGAACAAATGAACAAATGAACAAATGAAAGAATGTACAAATGAAAGAATGAACAAATGAACAAATGAAAGAATGAACAAATGAACAAATGAACAAATGAACAAATGAACAAATGAACAAATGAACAAATGAACAAATGAACAAATGAACAAATGAACAAATGAACAAATGAACAAATGAACAAATGAACAAATGATCAAATGAACAAATGAACAAATGAACAAATGAACAAATGAACAAATGAACAAATGAACAAATGAACAAATGAACAAATGAACAAATGAACAAATGAACAAATGAACAAATGAACAAATGAACAAATGAACAAATGAACAAATGAACAAATGAACAAATGAACAAATGAACAAATGAACAAATGAACAAATGAACAAATGAACAAATGAACAAATGAACAAATGAACAAATGAACAAATGAACAAATGAACAAATGAACAAATGAACAAATGAACAAATGAACAAATGAACAAATGAACAAATGAACAAATGAACAAATGAACAAATGAACAAATGAACAAATGAACAAATGAACAAATGAACAAATGAACAAATGATCAAATGAACAAATGAACAAATGAACAAATGAACAAATGAACAAATGAACAAATGAACAAATGAACAAATGAACAAATGAACAAATGAACAAATGAACAAATGAACAAATGAACAAATGAACAAATGAACAAATGAACAAATGAACAAATGAACAAATGAACAAATGAACAAATGAACAAATGAACAAATGAACAAATGAACAAATGAACAAATGAACAAATGAACAAATGAACAAATGAACAAATGAACAAATGAACAAATGAACAAATGAACAAATGAACAAATGAACAAATGAACAAATGAACAAATGAACAAATGAACAAATGAACAAATGAACAAATGAACAAATGAACAAATGAACAAATGAACAAATGAACAAATGAACAAATGAACAAATGAACAAATGAACATATGAACAAATGAACAAATGAACAAATGAACAAATGAACAAATGAACAAATGAACAAATGAACAAATGAACAAATGAACAAATGAACAAATGAACAAATGAACAAATGAACAAATGAACAAATGAACAAATGAACAAATGAACAAATGAACAAATGAACAAATGGACAAATGGACAAATGAACAAATGAACAAATGAACAAATGAACAAATGAACAAATGAACAAATGAACAAATGAACAAATGAACAAATGAACAAATGAACAAATGAACAAATTAACAAATGAACAAATGAACAAATGAACAAATGAACAAATGAACAAATGAAAGAATGAACAAATGAACAAATGAACAAATGAACAAATGAACAAATGAACAAATGAACAAATGAAAGAATGAACAAATGAAAGAATGAACAAATGAACAAATGAATGAATGAACAAATGAACAAATGAACGAATGAACAAATGAACAAATGAACAAATGAACAAATGAACAAATGAACAAATGAACAAATGAACAAATGAACAAATGAACAAATGAACAAATGAACAAATGAACAAATGAACAAATGAACAAATGAACAAATGAACCAATGAACCAATGAACAAATGATCCAATGAACCAATGAACAAATGAACAAATGAACAAATGAACAAATGAACAAATGAACAAATGAACAAATGAACATATGAACAAATGAACAAATGAACAAATGAACAAATGAACAAATGAACAAATGAACAAATGAACCAATGAACCAATGAACCAATGAACCAATGAACCAATGTACCAAAGAACCAAAGAACCAATGACCCAATGAACCAATGAACCAATGAACGAATGAACCAATGAACCAATGAACCAATGAACCAATGAACCAATGAACAAATGAACAAATGAACAAATGAACAAATGAACAAATGAACAAATGAACAAATGAACAAATGAACAAATGAACAAATGAACAAATGAACAAATGAACAAATGAAAGAATGAACAAATGAACAAATGAAAGAATGAACAAATGAACAAATGAACAAATGAACAAATGAACAAATGAACAAATGAACAAATGAAAGAATGAACAAATGAAAGAATGAACAAATGAACAAATGAAAGAAAGAACAAATGAACAAATGAACGAATGAACAAATGAACAAATGAACAAATGAACAAATGAACAAATGAACAAATGAACAAATGAACAAATGAACAAATGAACAAATGAACAAATGAACAAATGAACAAATGAACAAATGAACAAATGAACAAATGAACAAATGAACAAATGAACAAATGAACAAATGAACAAATGAACAAATGAACAAATGAACAAATGAACAAATGAACAAATGAACAAATGAACAAATGAACAAATGAACAAATGAACAAATGAACAAATGAACAAATGAACAAATGAACAAATGAACAAATGAACAAATGAACAAATGAACAAATGAACAAATGAACAAATGAACAAATGAACAAATGAACAAATGAACAAATGAACAAATGAACAAATGAACAAATGAACAAATGAACCAATGAACCAATGAACCAATGAACCAAAGAACCAAAGAACCAATGACCCAATGAACCAATGAACCAATGAACCAATGAACCAATGAACCAATGAACCAATGAACCAATGAACCAATGAACCAATGAACCAATGAACCAATGAACCAATGAACCAATGAACCAATGAACCAATGAACCGATGAACCAATGAACAAATGAACAAATGAACAAATGAACAAATGAACAAATGAACAAATGAACAAATGAACAAATGAACAAATGAACAAATGAACAAATGAACAAATGAACAAATGAACAAATGAACAAATGAACAAATGAACAAATGAACAAATGAACAAATGAACAAATGAACAAATGAACAAATGAACAAATGAACAAATGAACAAATGAACAAATGAACAAATGAACAAATGAACAAATGAACAAATGAACAAATGAACAAATGAACAAATGAACAAATGAACAAATGAACAAATGAACAAATGAACAAATGAACAAATGAACAAATGAACAAATGAACAAATGAACAAATGAACAAATGAACAAATGAACAAATGAACAAATGAACAAATGAACAAATGAACAAATGAACAAATGAACAAATGAACAAATGAACAAATGAACAAATGAACAAATGAACAAATGAACAAATGAACAAATGAACAAATGAACAAATGAACAAATGAACAAATGAACAAATGAACAAATGAACAAATGAACAAATGAACAAATGAACAAATGAACAAATGAACAAATGAACAAATGAACAAATGAACAAATGAACAAATGGACAAATGAACAAATGAACAAATGAACCAATGAACAAATGAACCAATGAACAAATGAACAAATGAACAAATGAACAAATGAACCAATGAACAAATGAACAAATGAACAAATGAAAGAATGAACAAATGAACATATGAAAGAATGAACAAATGAACAAATGAACAAATGAACAAATGAACAAATGAACAAATGAACAAATGAACAAATGAAAGAATGTACAAATGAAAGAATGAACAAATGAACAAATGAAAGAATGAACAAATGAACAAATGAACAAATGAACAAATGAACAAATGAACAAATGAACAAATGAACAAATGAACAAATGAACAAATGAACAAATGAACAAATGAACAAATGAACAAATGAACAAATGAACAAATGAACAAATGAACAAATGAACAAATGAACAAATGAACAAATGAACAAATGAACAAATAAACAAATGAACAAATGAACAAATGAACAAATGAACAAATGAACAAATGAACAAATGAACAAATGAACAAATGAACAAATGAACAAATGAACAAATGAACAAATGAACAAATGAACAAATGAACAAATGAACAAATGAACATATGAACAAATGAACAAATGAACAAATGAACAAATGAACAAATGAACAAATGAACAAATGAACAAATGAACAAATGAACAAATGAACAAATGAACAAATGAACAAATGAACAAATGAACAAATGAACAAATGAACAAATGAACAAATGAACAAATGAACAAATGAACAAATGAACAAATGGACAAATGGACAAATGAACAAATGAACAAATGAACAAATGAACAAATGAACAAATGAACAAATGAACAAATGAACAAATGAACAAATGAACAAATGAACAAATGAACAAATGAACAAATGAACAAATGAACAAATGAACAAATGAACAAATGAACCAATGAACCAATGAACAAATGATCCAATGAACCAATGAACAAATGAACAAATGAACAAATGAACAAATGAACAAATGAACAAATGAACATATGAACAAATGAACAAATGAACAAATGAACAAATGAACAAATGAACAAATGAACCAATGAACCAATGAACCAATGAACCAATGAACCAATGTACCAAAGAACCAAAGAACCAATGACCCAATGAACCAATGAACCAATGAACGAATGAACCAATGAACCAATGAACCAATGAACCAATGAACCAATGAACAAATGAACAAATGAACAAATGAACAAATGAACAAATGAACAAATGAACAAATGAACAAATGAACAAATGAACAAATGAACAAATGAACAAATGAACAAATGAAAGAATGAACAAATGAACAAATGAAAGAATGAACAAATGAACAAATGAACAAATGAACAAATGAACAAATGAACAAATGAACAAATGAACAAATGAAAGAATGAACAAATGAAAGAATGAACAAATGAACAAATGAAAGAAAGAACAAATGAACAAATGAACGAATGAACAAATGAACAAATGAACAAATGAACAAATGAACAAATGAACAAATGAACAAATGAACAAATGAACAAATGAACAAATGAACAAATGAACAAATGAACAAATGAACAAATGAACAAATGAACAAATGAACAAATGAACAAATGAACAAATGAACAAATGAACAAATGAACAAATGAACAAATGAACAAATGAACAAATGAACAAATGAACAAATGAACAAATGAACAAATGAACAAATGAACAAATGAACAAATGAACAAATGAACAAATGAACAAATGAACAAATGAACAAATGAACAAATGAACAAATGAACTAATGAACAAATGAACAAATGAACAAATGAACAAATGAACAAATGAACAAATGAACAAATGAACCAATGAACCAATGAATAAATGAACCAATGAACAAATGAACAAATGAACAAATGAACAAATGAACAAATGAACAAATGAACAAATGAACAAATGAACAAATGAACAAATGAACAAATGAACAAATGAACAATTGAACAAATGAACAAATGAACAAATGAACAAATGAACAAATGAACAAATGAACAAATGAACAAATGAACAAATGAAAGAATGAACAAATGAACAAATGAAAGAATGAACAAATGAACAAATGAAAGAATGAACAAATGAACAAATGAACAAATGAACAAATGAACAAATGAACAAATGAACAAATGAACAAATGAACAAATGAACAAATGAACAAATGAACAAATGAACAAATGAACAAATGAACAAATGAACAAATGAACAAATGAAAGAATGAACAAATGAACAAATGAAAGAATGAACAAATGAACAAATGAACAAATGAACAAATGAACAAATGAACAAATGAAAGAATGAACAAATGAAAGAATGAACATATGTACAAATGAAAGAATGAACAAATGAACAAATGAACAAATGAACAAATGAAGAAATGAAGAAATGAAGAAATGAAGAAATGAAGAAATGAAGAAATGAAGAAATGAAGAAATGTAGAAATGAAGAAATGAACAAATGAACAAATGAACAAATGAACAAATGAACAAATGAACAAATGAACAAATGAACAAATGAACAAATGAACAAATGAACAAATGAACAAATGAACAAATGAACAAATGAACAAATGAACAAATGAACAAATGAACAAATGAACAAATGAACAAATGAACAAATGAACAAATGAACAAATGAACAAATGAACAAATGAACAAATGAACAAATGAACAAATGAACAAATGAACAAATGAACAAATGAACCAATGAACCAATGAACCAATGAACCAAAGAACCAAAGAACCAATGACCCAATGAACCAATGAACCAATGAACCAATGAACCAATGAACCAATGAACCAATGAACCAATGAACCAATGAACCAATGAACCAATGACCCAATGAACCAATGAACCAATGAACCAATGAACCAATGAACCGATGAACCAATGAACAAATGAACAAATGAACAAATGAACAAATGAACAAATGAACAAATGAACAAATGAACAAATGAACAAATGAACAAATGAACAAATGAACAAATGAACAAATGAACAAATGAACAAATGAACAAATGAACAAATGAACAAATGAACAAATGAACAAATGAACAAATGAACAAATGAACAAATGAACAAATGAACAAATGAACAAATGAACAAATGAACAAATGAACAAATGAACAAATGAACAAATGAACAAATGAACAAATGAACAAATGAACAAATGAACAAATGAACAAATGAACAAATGAACAAATGAACAAATGAACAAATGAACAAATGAACAAATGAACAAATGAACAAATGAACAAATGAACAAATGAACAAATGAACAAATGAACAAATGAACAAATGAACAAATGAACAAATGAACAAATGAACAAATGAACAAATGGACAAATGAACAAATGAACAAATGAACCAATGAACAAATGAACCAATGAACAAATGAACAAATGAACAAATGAACAAATGAACAAATGAACAAATGAACCAATGAACAAATGAACAAATGAACAAATGAAAGAATGAACAAATGAAAATATGAAAGAATGAACAAATGAACAAATGAACAAATGAACAAATGAACAAATGAACAAATGAACAAATGAACAAATGAAAGAATGTACAAATGAAAGAATGAACAAATGAACAAATGAAAGAATGAACAAATGAACAAATGAACAAATGAACAAATGAACAAATGAACAAATGAACAAATGAACAAATGAACAAATGAACAAATGAACAAATGAACAAATGAACAAATGAACAAATGAACAAATGAACAAATGAAAGAATGAACAAATGAACAAATGAAAGAATGAACAAATGAACAAATGAACAAATGAACAAATGAACAAATGAACAAATGAACAAATGAAAGAATGAACAAATGAACAAATGAACAAATGAACAAATGAACAAAAGAACAAATGAACAAATGAACAAATGAACAAATGAACAAATGAACAAATGGACAAATGAACAAATGAACAAATGAACAAATGAACAAATGAACAAATGAACCAATGAACCAATGAACAAATGAACCAATGAACAAATGAACAAATGAACAAATGAACAAATGAACAAATGAACAAATGAAGAAATGAAGAAATGAAGAAATGAAGAAATGAAGAAATGAAGAAATGAAGAAATGAAGAAATGAAGAAATGAAGAAATGAAGAAATGAAGAAATGAAGAAATGAAGAAATGAAGAAATGAACAAATGAACAAATGAACAAATGCACAAATGAACAAATGAACAAATGAACAAATGAACAAATGAACAAATGATCAAATGAACAAATGAACAAATGAACAAATGAACAAATGAACAAATGAACAAATGAACAAATGAACAAATGAACAAATGAACAAATGAACAAATGAACAAATGAACAAATGAACAAATGAACAAATGAACAAATGAACAAATGAACAAATGAACAAATGAACAAATGAACAAATGAACAAATGAACAAATGAACAAATGAACAAATGAACAAATGAACAAATGAACAAATGAACAAATGAACAAATGAACAAATGAACAAATGAACAAATGAACAAATGAACAAATGAACAAATGAACAAATGAACAAATGAACAAATGAACAAATGAACAAATGAACAAATGAACAAATGAAAGAATGAACAAATGAACAAATGAACAAATGAACAAATGAACAAATGAACAAATGAACAAATGAACAAATGAACAAATGAACAAATGAACAAATGAACAAATGAACAAATGAACAAATGTACAAATGAACAAATGAACAAATGAACAAATGAACAAATGAACAAATGAACAAATAAACAAATGAACAATTGAACAAATGAACAAATGAACAAATGAACAAATGAACAAATGAACAAATGAACCAATGAACCAATGAACCAATGAACCAATGAACCAATGAACCAATGAACCAAAGATCCAATGAACCAAAGAACCAAAGAACCAATGACCCAATGAACCAATGAACCAATGAACCAATGAACCAATGAACCAATGAACCAATGAACCAATGAACCAATGAACCAATGAACCAATGAACCAATGAACCAATGAACCAATGAACCAATGAACCAATGATCCAATGAACCATTGAACCAATGAACCAATGAAACAATGAACCAATGAACCAATGAACCAATGACCCAATGAACCAATGAACCAATGAACCAATGAACCAATGAACCAATGAACCAATGAACCAATGAACCAATGAACCAATGAACCAATGAACCAATGAACCAATGAACCAATGAACCAATGAACCAATGAACCAATGAACCAATGAACAAATGAACAAATGAACAAATGAACAAATGAACAAATGAACAAATGAACAAATGAACAAATGAACAAATGAACAAATGAACAAATGAACAAATGAACAAATGAACAAATGAAGAAATGAAGAAATGAAGAAATGAAGAAATGAAGAAATGAAGAAATGAAGAAATGAAGAAATGAAGAAATGAAGAAATGAAGAAATGAAGAAATGAAGAAATGAAGAAATGAAGAAATGAAGAAATGAAGAAATGAAGAAATGAAGAAATGAAGAAATGAAGAAATGAAGAAATGAAGAAATGAAGAAATGAAGAAATGAAGAAATGAACAAATGAACAAATGAAGAAATGAAGAAATGAACAAATGAACAAATGAAGAAATGAAGAAATGAAGAAATGAAGAAATGAACAAATGAAGAAATGAACAAATGAAGAAATGAACAAATGAAGAAATGAAGAAATGAAGAAATGAAGAAATGAAGAAATGAAGAAATGAAGAAATGAACAAATGAACAAATGAACAAATGAACAAATGAACAAATGAACAAATGAAGAAATGAACAAATGAACAAATGAACAAATGAACAAATGAACAAATGAACAAATGAACAAATGAACAAATGAACAAATGAACAAATGAACAAATGAACAAATGAACAAATGAACAAATGAACAAATGAACAAATGAACAAATGAACAAATGAACAAATGAACAAATGAACAAATGAACAAATGAACAAATGAACAAATGAACAAATGAACAAATGAACAAATGAACAAATGAACAAATGAACAAATGAACAAATGAACAAATGAACAAATGAACAAATGAACAAATGAACAAATGAACAAATGAACAAATGAACAAATGAACAAATGAACAAATGAACAAATGAACAAATGAACAAATGAACAAATGAACAAATGAACAAATGAACAAATGAACAAATGAACAAATGAACAAATGAACAAATGAACAAATGAACAAATGAACAAATGAACAAATGAACAAATGAACAAATGAACAAATGAACAAATGAACCAATGAACCAATGAACCAATGAACCAATGAACCAATGAACCAATGAACAAATGAACAAATGAACGAATGAAAGAATGAACAAATGAAAGAATGAACGAATGAAAGAATGAACGAATGAAAGAATGAACAAATGAACAAATGAACAAATGAACAAATGAACAAATGAACAAATGAACAAATGAACAAATGAACAAATGAACAAATGAACAAATGAACAAATGAACAAATGAACAAATGAACAAATGAACAAATGAACAAATTAACAAATGAACAAATGAACAAATGAACAAATGAACAAATGAACAAATGAACAAATGAACAAATGAACAAATGAACAAATGAACAAATGAACAAATGAACAAATGAACAAATGAACAAATGAACAAATGAACAAATGAACAAATGAACAAATGAACAAATGAACAAATGAACAAATGAACAAATGAACAAATGAACAAATGAACAAATGAACAAATGAACAAATGAACAAATGAACAAATGAACAAATGAACAAATGAACAAATGAACAAATGAACAAATGAACAAATGAACAAATGAACAAATGAACAAATGAACAAATGAACTAATGAACAAATGAACAAATGAACAAATGAACAAATGAACAAATGAACAAATGAACAAATGAACAAATGAACAAATGAACAAATGAACAAATGAACAAATGAACAAATGAACAAATGAACAAATGAACAAATGAACAAATGAACAAATGAACAAATGAACAAATGAACAAATGAACAAATGAACAAATGAACAAATGAACAAATGAACAAATGAACAAATGAACAAATGAACAAATGAACAAATGAACAAATGAACAAATGAACAAATGAACAAATGAACAAATGAACAAATGAACAAATGAACAAATGAACAAATGAACAAATGAACAAATGAACAAATGAACAAATGTACAAATGAACAAATGAACAAATGAACAAATGAACAAATGAACAAATGAACAAATGAAATAATGAACAAATGAACAAATGAACAAATGAACAAATGAACAAATGAACAAATGAACAAATGAACAAATGAACAAATGAACAAATGAACAAATGAACAAATGAACAAATGAACAAATGAACCAATGAACCAATGAACCAATGAACAAATGAACCAATGAACCAATGAACCAATGAACCAAAGAACCAAAGAACCAATGACCCAATGAACCAATGAACCAGTGAACCAATGAACCAATGAACCAATGAACCAATGAACCAATGAACCAATGAACCAATGAACCAATGAACCAATGAACCAATGACCCAATGAACCAATGAACCAATCAACCAATGACCCAATGAACCAATGATCCAATGAACCAATGAACCAATGAACCAATGAAACAATGAACCAATGAACCAATGACCCAATGAACCAATGAACCAATGAACCAATGAAACAATGAACCAATGAACCAATGAACCAATGAACCAATGAACCAATGATCCAATGAACCAATGAACCAATGAACCAATGAACCAATGAACCAATGAACCAATGAACCAATGAACCAATGAACCAATGAACAAATGAACAAATGAACGAATGAAAGAATGAACAAATGAAAGAATGAACGAATGAAAGAATGAACAAATGAAAGAATGAACAAATGAACCAATGAACCAATGAACCAATGAACAAATGAACCAATGAACCAATGAACCAATGAACCAAAGAACCAAAGAACCAATGACCCAATGAACCAATGAACCAGTGAACCAATGAACCAATGAACCAATGAACCAATGAACCAATGAACCAATGAACCAATGAACCAATGACCCAATGAACCAATGAACCAATCAACCAATGACCCAATGAACCAATGATCCAATGAACCAATGAACCAATGAACCAATGAAACAATGAACCAATGAACCAATGACCCAATGAACCAATGAACCAATGAACCAATGAAACAATGAACCAATGAACCAATGAACCAATGAACCAATGAACCAATGATCCAATGAACCAATGAACCAATGAACCAATGAACCAATGAACCAATGAACCAATGAACCAATGAACCAATGAACAAATGAACAAATGAACGAATGAAAGAATGAACAAATGAAAGAATGAACGAATGAAAGAATGAACAAATGAAAGAATGAACAAATGAACAAATGAACAAATGAACAAATGAACAAATGAACAAATGAACAAATGAACAAATGAACAAATGAACAAATGAACAAATGAACAAATGAACAAATGAACAAATGAACAAATGAACAAATGGACAAATGAACAAATGAACAAATGAACAAATGAACAAATGAACAAATGAACAAATGAACAAATGAACAAATGAACAAATGAACAAATGAACAAATGAACAAATGAACAAATGAACAAATGAACAAATGAACAAATGAACAAATGAACAAATGAACAAATGAACAAATGAACAAATGAACAAATGAACAAATGAACAAATGAACAAATGAACAAATGAACAAATGAACAAATGAACAAATGAACAAATGAACCAATGAACCAATGAACCAATGAACCAATGAACCAATGAACCAATGAACAAATGAACAAATGAACGAATGAAAGAATGAACAAATGAAAGAATGAACGAATGAAAGAATGAACAAATGAAAGAATGAACAAATGAACAAATGAACAAATGAACAGATGAACAAATGAACAAATGAACAAATGAACAAATGAACAAATGAACAAATGAACAAATGAACAAATGAACAAATGAACAAATGAACAAATGAACAAATGAACAAATGAACAAATGAACAAATGAACAAATGAACAAATGAACAAATGAACAAATGAACAAATGAACAAATGAACAAATGAACAAATGAACAAATGAACAAATGAACAAATGAACAAATGAACAAATGAACAAATGAACAAATGAACAAATGAACAAATGAACAAATGAACAAATGAACAAATGAACAAATGAACAAATGAACAAATGAACAAATGAACAAATGAACAAATGAACAAATGAACAAATGAACAAATGAACAAATGAACAAATGAACAAATGAACAAATGAACAAATGAACAAATGAACAAATGAACAAATGAACAAATGAACAAATGAACAAATGAACAAATGAACAAATGAACAAATGAACAAATGAACAAATGAACAAATGAACAAATGAACAAATGAACAAATGAACAAATGAACAAATGAACAAATGAACAAATGAACAAATGAACAAATGAACAAATGAACAAATGAACAAATGAACAAATGAACAAATGAACAAATGAACAAATGAACAAATGAACAAATGAACAAATGAACAAATGAACAAATGAACAAATGAACAAATGAACAAATGAACAAATGAACAAATGAACAAATGAACAAATGAACAAATGAACAAATGAACAAATGAACAAATGAACAAATGAACAAATGAACAAATGAACAAATGAACAAATGAACAAATGAACAAATGAACAAATGAACAAATGAACAAATGAACAAATGAACAAATGAACAAATGAACAAATGAACAAATGAACAAATGAACAAATGAACAAATGAACAAATGAACAAATGAACAAATGAACCAATGAACAAATGAACAAATGAACAAATGAACAAATGAACAAATGAACAAATGAACAAATGAACAAATGAACAAATGAACAAATGAACAAATGAACAAATGAACAAATGAACAAATGAACAAATGAGCAATTGAACAAATGAACAAATGAACAAATGAACAAATGAACAAATGAACAAATGAACAAATGAACAAATGAACAAATGAACAAATGAACAAATGAACAAATGAACAAATGAACAAATGAACAAATGAACAAATGAACAAATGAACAAATGAACAAATGAACAAATGAACAAATGAACAAATGAACAAATGAACAAATGAACAAATGAACAAATGAACAAATGAACAAATGAACAAATGAACAAATGAACGAATGAACAAATGAACAAATGAACAAATGAGCAAATGAACAAATGAACAAATGAACAAATGAACAAATGAACAAATGAACAAATGAACAAATGAACAAATGAACAAATGAACAAATGATCAAATGAACAAATGAACAAATGAACAAATGAACAAATGAACAAATGAACAAATGAACAAATGAACAAATGAACAAATGAACAAATGAACAAATGAACAAATGAACAAATGAACAAATGAACAAATGAACAAATGAACAAATGAACAAATGAACAAATGAACAAATGAACAAATGAACAAATGAACAAATGAACAAATGAACAAATGAACAAATGAACAAATGAACAAATGAACAAATGAACAAATGAACAAATGAACAAATGAACAAATGAACAAATGAACAAATGAACAAATGAACAAATGAACAAATGAACAAATGAACAAATGAACAAATGAACAAATGAACAAATGAACAAATGAACAAATGAACAAATGAACAAATGAACAAATGAATAAATGGACAAATGAACAAATGAACAAATGAACAAATGAACAATTGAACAAATGAACAAATGAACAAATGAACAAATGAACAAATGAACAAATGAACAAATGAACAAATGAACAAATGAACAAATGAACAAATGAACAACTGAACAAATGAACAAATGAACAAATGAACAAATGATCAAATGAACAAATGAACAAATGAACAAATGAACAAATGAACAAATGAACAAATGAACAAATGAACAAATGAACCAATGAACAAATGAACAAATGAACAAATGAACAAATGAACAAATGAACAAATGAACAAATGAACAAATGAACAAATGAACAAATGAAAGAATGAACAAATGAACATATGAAAGAATGAACAAATGAACAAATGAACAAATGAACAAATGAACAAATGAAAAAATGAAGAAATGAAAGAATGAACGAATGAAAGAATGAACAAATGAACAAATGAAAGAATGAACAAATGAACAAATGAACAAATGAACAAATGAACAAATGAACAAATGAACAAATGAACAAATGAACAAATGATCAAATGATCAAATGAACAAATGAACAAATGAAAGAATGAACAAATGAACAAATGAACAAATGAACAAATGAACAAATGAACAAATGAACAAATGATCAAATGAACAAATGAACAAATGAACAAATGAACAAATGAACAAATGAACAAATGAACAAATGAACAAATGAACAAATGAACAAATGAACAAATGAACAAATTAACAAATGAACAAATGAACAAATGAACTAAATGAACAAATGAACAAATGAACAAATGAACCAATGAACCAATGAACAAATGAACAAATGAACAAATGAACAAATGAACAAATGAACAAATGAACAAATGAACAAATGAACAAATGAACAAATGAACAAATGAACAAATGAACAAATGAACAAATGAACAAATGAACAAATGAACAAATGAACAAATGAACAAATGAACAAATGAACAAATGAACAAATGAACAAATGAACAAATGAACAAATGAACAATTGAACAAATGAACAAATGAACAAATGAACAAATGAACAAATGAACAAATGAACAAATGAACAAATGAACAAATGAACAAATGAACAAATGAACAAATGAACAAATGAACAAATGAACAAATGAACAAATGAACAAATGAACAAATGAACAAATGAACAAATGAACAAATGAACAAATGAACAAATGAACAAATGAACAAATGAACAAATGAACAAATGAACAAATGAACAAATGAACAAATGAACAAATGAACAAATGAACAAATGAACAAATGAACAAATGAACAAATGAACAAATGAACAAATGAACAAATGAACAAATGAACAAATGAACAAATGAACAAATGAACAAATGAACAAATGAACAAATGAACAAATGAACAAATGAACAAATGAACAAATGAACAAATGAACAAATGAACAAATGAACAAATGAACAAATGAACAAATGAACAAATGAACAAATGAACAAATGAACAAATGAACAAATGAACAAATGAACAAATGAACAAATGAACAAATGAACAAATGAACAATTGAACAAATGAACAAATGAACAAATGAACAAATGAACAAATGAACAAATGAACAAATGAACAAATGAACAAATGAACAAATGAACAAATGAACAAATGAACAAATGAACAAATGAACAAATGAACAAATGAACAAATGAACAAATGAACAAATGAACAAATGAACAAATGAACAAATGAACAAATGAACAAATGAACAAATGAACAAATGAACAAATGAACAAATGAACAAATGAACAAATGAACAAATGAACAAATGAACAAATGAACAAATGAACAAATGAACAAATGAACAAATGAACAAATGAACAAATGAACAAATGAACAAATGAACAAATGAACAAATGAACAAATGAACAAATGAACAAATGAACAAATGAACAAATGAACAAATGAACAAATGAACAAATGAACAAATGAACAAATGAACAAATGAACAAATGAACAAATGATCAAATGAACAAATGATCAAATGAACAAATGAACAAATGAACAAATGAACAAATGAACAAATGAACAAATGAACAAATGAACAAATGAACAAATGAACAAATGAACAAATGAACAAATGAACAAATGAACAAATGAACAAATGAACAAATGAACAAATGAACAAATGAACAAATGAACAAATGAACAAATGAACAAATGAACAAATGAACAAATGAACAAATGAACAAATGAACAAATGAACAAATGAACAAATGAACAAATGAACAAATGAACAAATGAACAAATGAAGAAATGAAGAAATGAAGAAATGAAGAAATGAAGAAATGAAGAAATGAAGAAATGAAGAAATGAAGAAATGAAGAAATGAAGAAATGAAGAAATGAAGAAATGAAGAAATGAAGAAATGAAGAAATGAAGAAATGAAGAAATGAAGAAATGAAGAAATGAAGAAATGAAGAAATGAAGAAATGAAGAAATGAAGAAATGAAGAAATGAAGAAATGAACAAATGAACAAATGAACAAATGAACAAATGAACAAATGAACAAATGAACAAATGAACAAATGAACAAATGAACAAATGAGCAAATGAGCAAATGAGCAAATGAACAAATGAACAAATGAACAAATGAACAAATGAACAAATGAACAAATGAACAATTGAACAAATGAACAAATGAACAAATGAACAAATGAACAAATGAACAAATGAACAAATGAACAAATGAACAAATGAACAAATGAACAAATGAACAAATGAACAAATGAACAAATGAACAAATGAACAAATGAACAAATGAACAAATGAACAAATGAACAAATGAACAAATGAACAAATGAACAAATGAACAAATGAACAAATGAACAAATGAACAAATGAACAAATGAACAAATGAACAAATGAACAAATGAACAAATGAACAAATGAACAAATGAACAAATGAACAAATGAACAAATGAACAAATGAACAAATGAACAAATGAACAAATGAACAAATGAACAAATGAACAAATGAACAAATGAACAAATGAACAAATGAACAAATGAACAAATGAACAAATGAACAAATGAACAAATGAACAAATGAACAAATGAACAAATGAACAAATGAACAAATGAACAAATGAACAAATGAACAAATGAACAAATGAACAAATGAACAAATGAACAAATGAACAAATGAACAAATGAACAAATGAACAAATGAACAAATGAACAAATTAACAAATGAACAAATGAACAAATGAACAAATGAACAAATGAACAAATGAACAAATGAACCAATGAACCAATGAACAAATGAACAAATGAACAAATGAACAAATGAACAAATGAACAAGTGAACAAATGAAAGAATGAACAAATGAACAAATGAAAGAATGAACAAATGAACAAATGAACGAATGAACAAATGAACAAATGAACAAATGAACAAATGAACAAATGAACAAATGAACAAATGAACAAATGAACAAATGAACAAATGAACAAATGAACAAATGATCAAATGAACAAATGAACAAATGAACAAATGAACAAATGAACAAATGAACAAATGAACAAATGAACAAATGAACAAATGAACAAATGAACAAATGAACAAATGAACAAATGAACAAATGAACAAATGAACAAATGAACAAATGAACAAATGAACAAATGAACAAATGAACAAGTGAACAAATGAACAAATGAACAAATGAACAAATGAACAAATGAACAAATGAACAAATGAACAAATGAACAAATGAACAAATGAACAAATGAACAAATGAACAAATGAACAAATGAACAAATGAACAAATGAACAAATGAACAAATGAACAAATGAACAAATGAACAAATGAACAAATGAACAAATGAACAAATGAACAAATGAACAAATGAACAAATGAACAAATGAACAAATGAACAAATGAACAAATGAACAAATGAACAAATGAACAAATGAACAAATGAACAAATGAACAAATGAACAAATGAACAAATGAACAAATGAACAAATGAACAAATGAACAAATGAACAAATGAACAAATGAACAAATGAACAAATGAACAAATGAACAAATGAACAAATGAACAAATGAACAAATGAACAAATGAACAAATGAACAAATGAACAAATGAACAAATGAACAAATGAACAAATGAACAAATGAACAAATGAACAAATGAACAAATGAACAAATGAACAAATGAACAAATGAACAAATGAACAAATGAACAAATGAACAAATGAACAAATGAACAAATGAACAAATGAACAAATGAACAAATGAACAAATGAACAAATGAACAAATGAACAAATGAACAAATGAACAAATGAACAAATGAACAAATGAACAAATGAACAAATGAACAAATGAACAAATGAACAAATGAACAAATGAACAAATGAACAAATGAACAAATGAACAAATGAACAAATGATCAAATGAACAAATGATCAAATGAACAAATGAACAAATGAACAAATGAACAAATGAACAAATGAACAAATGAACAAATGAACAAATGAACAAATGAACAAATGAACAAATGAACAAATGAACAAATGAACAAATGAACAAATGAACAAATGAACAAATGAACAAATGAACAAATGAACAAATGAACAAATGAACAAATGAACAAATGAACAAATGAACAAATGAACAAATGAACAAATGAACAAATGAACAAATGAACAAATGAACAAATGAACAAATGAACAAATGAACAAATGAAGAAATGAAGAAATGAACAAATGAACAAATGAACAAATGAACAAATGAAGAAATGAAGAAATGAAGAAATGAAGAAATGAAGAAATGAAGAAATGAAGAAATGAAGAAATGAAGAAATGAAGAAATGAAGAAATGAAGAAATGAAGAAATGAAGAAATGAAGAAATGAAGAAATGAAGAAATGAAGAAATGAAGAAATGAAGAAATGAAGAAATGAACAAATGAACAAATGAACAAATGAACAAATGAACAAATGAACAAATGAGCAAATGAGCAAATGAACAAATGAACAAATGAACAAATGAACAAATGAACAAATGAACAAATGAGCAAATGAGCAAATGAGCAAATGAGCAAATGAACAAATGAACAAATGAACAAATGAACAAATGAACAAATGAACAAATGAACAAATGAACAAATGAACAAATGAACAAATGAACAAATGAACAAATGAACAAATGAACAAATGAACAAATGAACAAATGAACAAATGAACAAATGAACAAATGAACAAATGAACAAATGAACAAATGAACAAATGAACAAATGAACAAATGAACAAATGAACAAATGAACAAATGAACAAATGAACAAATGAACAAATGAACAAATGAACAAATGAACAAATGAACAAATGAACAAATGAACAAATGAACAAATGAACAAATGAACAAATGAACAAATGAACAAATGAACAAATGAACAAATGAACAAATGAACAAATGAACAAATGAACAAATGAACAAATGAACAAATGAACAAATGAACAAATGAACAAATGAACAAATGAACAAATGAACAAATGAACAAATGAACAAATGAACAAATGAACAAATGAACAAATGAACAAATGAACAAATGAACAAATGAACAAATGAACAAATGAACAAATGAACAAATGAACAAATGAACAAATGAACAAATGAACAAATGAACAAATGGACAAATGAACAAATGAACAAATGAACAAATGAACAAATGAACAAATGTACAAATGAACAAATGAACAAATGAACAAATGAACAAATGAACAAATGAACAAATGAACAAATGAACAAATGAACAAATGAACAAATGAACAAATGAACAAATGAACAAATGAACAAATGAACAAATGAACAAATGAACAAATGAACAAATGAACAAATGAACAAATGAACAAATGAACAAATGAACAAATGAACAAATGAACAAATGAACAAATGAACAAATGAACAAATGAACAAATGAACAAATGAACAAGTGAACAAATGAACAAATGAACAAATGAACAAATGAACAAATGAACAAATGAACAAATGAACAAATGAACAAATGAACAAATGAACAAATGAACAAATGAACAAATGAACAAATGAACAAATGAACAAATGAACAAATGAACAAATGAACAAATGAACAAATGAACAAATGAACAAATGAACAAATGAACAAATGAACAAATGAACAAATGAACAAATGAACAAATGAACAAATGAACAAATGAACAAATGAACAAATGAACAAATGAACAAATGAACAAATGAACAAATGAACAAATGAACAAATGAACAAATGAACAAATGAACAAATGAACAAATGAACAAATGAACAAATGAACAAATGAACAAATGAACAAATGAACAAATGAACAAATGAGCAAATGAACAAATGAACAAATGAACAAATGAAAGAATGAACAAATGAACAAATGAAAGAATGAACAAATGAACAAATGAACAAATGAACAAATGAACAAATGAACAAATGAACAAATGAACAAATGAAAGAATGAACAAATGAAAGAATGAACAAATGAACAAATGAAAGAATGAACAAATGAACAAATCAACGAATGAACAAATGAACAAATGAACAAATGAACAAATGAACAAATGAACAAATGAACAAATGAACAAATGAACAAATGAACAAATGAACAAATGAACAAATGAACAAATGAACAAATGAACAAATGAACAAATGAACAAATGAACAAATGAACAAATGAACAAATGAACAAATGAACAAATGAACAAATGAACAAATGAACAAATGAACAAATGAACAAATGAACAAATGAACAAATGAACAAATGAACAAATGAACAAATGAACAAATGAACAAATGAACAAATGAACAAATGAACAAATGAACAAATGAACAAATGAACAAATGAACAAATGAACAAATGAACAAATGAACAAATGAACAAATGAACAAATGAACAAATGAACAAATGAACAAATGAACAAATGAAAGAATGAACAAATGAACAAATGAAAGAATGAACAAATGAACAAATGAACAAATGAACAAATGAACAAATGAACAAATGAACAAATGAACAAATGAACAAATGAAAGAATGAACAAATGAAAGAATGAACAAATGAACAAATGAAAGAATGAACAAATGAACAAATGAACGAATGAACAAATGAACAAATGAACAAATGAACAAATGAACAAATGAACAAATGAACAAATGAACAAATGAACAAATGAACAAATGAACAAATGAACAAATGAACAAATGAAAGAATGAACAAATGAACAAATGAACAAATGAACAAATGAACAAATGAACAAAAGAACAAATGAACAAATGAACAAATGAACAAATGAACAAATGAACAAATGGACAAATGAACAAATGAACAAATGAACAAATGAACAAATGAACAAATGAACCAATGAACCAATGAACAAATGAACCAATGAACAAATGAACAAATGAACAAATGAACAAATGAACAAATGAACAAATGAACAAATGTACAAATGAAGAAATGAAGAAATGAAGAAATGAAGAAATGAAGAAATGAAGAAATGAAGAAATGAAGAAATGAAGAAATGAAGAAATGAAGAAATGAAGAAATGAAGAAATGAAGAAATGAAGAAATGAAGAAATGAAGAAATGAAGAAATGAAGAAATGAACAAATGAACAAATGAACAAATGAACAAATGAACAAATGAACAAATGAACAAATGATCAAATGAACAAATGAACAAATGAACAAATGAACAAATGAACAAATGAAAAAATGAACAAATGAACAAATGAACAAATGAACAAATGAACAAATGAACAAATGAACAAATGAACAAATGAACAAATGAACAAATGAACAAATGAACAAATGAACAAATGAACAAATGAACAAATGAACAAATGAACAAATGAACAAATGAACAAATGAAAGAATGAACAAATGAACAAATGAACAAATGAACAAATGAACAAATGAACAAATGAACAAATGAACAAATGAACAAATGAACAAATGAACAAATGAACAAATGAAAGAATGAACAAATGAACAAATGAACAAATGAACAAATGAACAAATGAACAAATGAACAAATGAACAAATGAACAAATGAACAAATGAACAAATGAACAAATGAACAAATGTACAAATGAACAAATGAACAAATGAACAAATGAACAAATGAACAAATGAACAAATAAACAAATGAACAATTGAACAAATGAACAAATGAACAAATGAACAAATGAACAAATGAACAAATGAACAAATGAACAAATGAACAAATGAACAAATGAACAAATGAACAAATGAACAAATGAACAAATGAACAAATGAACAAATGAACAAATGAACAAATGAACAAATGAACAAATGAACAAATGAACAAATGAAAGAATGAACAAATGAACAAATGAACAAATGAACAAATGAACAAATGAACAAATGAACAAATGAACAAATGTACAAATGAACAAATGAACAAATGAACAAATGAACAAATGAACAAATGAACAAATAAACAAATGAACAATTGAACAAATGAACAAATGAACAAATGAACAAATGAACAAATGAACAAATGAACAAATGAACCAATGAACCAATGAACCAATGAACCAATGAACCAATGAACCAATGAACCAATGAACCAAAGATCCAATGAACCAAAGAACCAAAGAACCAATGACCCAATGAACCAATGAACCAATGAACCAATGAACCAATGAACCAATGAACCAATGAACCAATGAACCAATGAACCAATGAACCAATGAACCAATGAACCAATGAACCAATGAACCAATGAACCAATGATCCAATGAACCATTGAACCAATGAACCAATGAAACAATGAACCAATGAACCAATGAACCAATGACCCAATGAACCAATGAACCAATGAACCAATGAACCAATGAACCAATGAACCAATGAACCAATGAACCAATGAACCAATGAACCAATGAACCAATGAACCAATGAACCAATGAACCAATGAACCAATGAACAAATGAACAAATGAACAAATGAACAAATGAACAAATGAACAAATGAACAAATGAACAAATGAACAAATGAACAAATGAACAAATGAACAAATGAACAAATGAAGAAATGAAGAAATGAAGAAATGAAGAAATGAAGAAATGAAGAAATGAAGAAATGAAGAAATGAAGAAATGAAGAAATGAAGAAATGAAGAAATGAAGAAATGAAGAAATGAAGAAATGAAGAAATGAAGAAATGAAGAAATGAAGAAATGAAGAAATGAAGAAATGAAGAAATGAAGAAATGAAGAAATGAAGAAATGAAGAAATGAAGAAATGAAGAAATGAAGAAATGAAGAAATGAAGAAATGAAGAAATGAAGAAATGAAGAAATGAAGAAATGAAGAAATGAAGAAATGAAGAAATGAACAAATGAAGAAATGAACAAATGAAGAAATGAATAAATGAAGAAATGAAGAAATGAAGAAATGAACAAATGAACAAATGAACAAATGAACAAATGAACAAATGAACAAATGAACAAATGAACAAATGAACAAATGAACAAATGAACAAATGAACAAATGAACAAATGAACAAATGAACAAATGAACAAATGAACAAATGAACAAATGAACAAATGAACAAATGAACAAATGAACAAATGAACAAATGAACAAATGAAAGAATGAACAAATGAACAAATGAAAGAATGAACAAATGAACAAATGAACAAATGAACAAATGAACAAATGAACAAATGAACAAATGAAAGAATGAACAAATGAAAGAATGAACAAATGAACAAATGAAAGAATGAACAAATGAACCAATGAACGAATGAACAAATGAACAAATGAACAAATGAACAAATGAACAAATGAACAAATGAACAAATGAACAAATGAACAAATGAACAAATGAACAAATGAACAAATGAACAAATGAACAAATGAACCAATGAACCAATGAACAAATGATCCAATGAACCAATGAACAAATGAACAAATGAACAAATGAACAAATGAACAAATGAACAAATGAACATATGAACAAATGAACAAATGAACAAATGAACAAATGAACAAATGAACAAATGAACAAATGAACAAATGAACAAATGAACAAATGAACAAATGAACAAATGAACAAATGAACAAATGAACAAATGAACAAATGAACAAATGAACAAATGAACAAATGAACAAATGAACAAATGAACAAATGAACAAATGAACAAATGAACAAATGAACAAATGAACAAATGAACAAATGAACAAATGAACAAATGAACAAATGAACAAATGAACAAATGAACAAATGAACAAATGAACAAATGAACAAATGAACAAATGAACAAATGAACAAATGAACAAATGAACAAATGAACAAATGAAAGAATGAACAAATGAACAAATGAACAAATGAACAAATGAACAAAAGAACAAATGAACAAATGAACAAATGAACAAATGAACAAATGAACAAATGGACAAATGAACAAATGAACAAATGAACAAATGAACCAATGAACCAATGAACAAATGAACCAATGAACAAATGAACAAATGAACAAATGAACAAATGAACAAATGAACAAATGAACAAATGTACAAATGAAGAAATGAAGAAATGAAGAAATGAAGAAATGAAGAAATGAAGAAATGAAGAAATGAAGAAATGAAGAAATGAACAAATGAACAAATGAACAAATGAACAAATGAACAAATGAACAAATGAACAAATGAACAAATGAACAAATGAACAAATGATCAAATGAACAAATGAACAAATGAACAAATGAACAAATGAACAAATGAACAAATGAACAAATGAACAAATGAACAAATGAACAAATGAACAAATGAACAAATGAACAAATGAACAAATGAACAAATGAACAAATGAACAAATGAACAAATGAACAAATGAACAAATGAACAAATGAACAAATGAACAAATGAACAAATGAACAAATGAACAAATGAACAAATGAACAAATGAACAAATGAACAAATGAACAAATGAACAAATGAACAAATGAACAAATGAACAAATGAACAAATGAACAAATGAACAAATGAACAAATGAACAAATGAACAAATGAACAAATGAACAAATGAACAAATGAACAAATGAACAAATGAATAAATGAAAGAATGAACAAATGAACAAATGAACAAATGAACAAATGAACAAATGAACAAATGAACAAATGAACAAATGAACAAATGAACAAATGAACAAATGAACAAATGAACAAATGAACAAATGTACAAATGAACAAATGAACAAATGAACAAATGAACAAATGAACAAATGAACAAATAAACAAATGAACAATTGAACAAATGAACAAATGAACAAATGAACAAATGAACAAATGAACAAATGAACAAATGAACAAATGAACAAATGAACAAATAATAAATGAACAAATGAACAAATGAACAAATGAACAAATGAACAAATGAACAAATGAACAAATGAACAAATGAACAAATGAACAAATGAACAAATGAACAAATGAACAAATGAACAAATGAACAAATGAACAAATGAACAAATGAACAAATGAACAAATGAACAAATGAACAAATGAACAAATGAACAAATGAACAAATGAACAAATGAACAAATGAACAAATGAACAAATGAACAAATGAACAAATGAACAAATGAACAAATGAACAAATGAACAAATGAACAAATGAACAAATGAACAAATGAACAAATGAACAAATGAACAAATGAACAAATGAACAAATGAACAAATGAACAAATGAACAAATGAACAAATGAACAAATGAACAAATGAACAAATGAACAAATGAACAAATGAACAAATGAACAAATGAACAAATGAACAAATGAACAAATGAACAAATGAACAAATGAACAAATGAACAAATGAACAAATGAACAAATGAACAAATGAACAAATGAACAAATGAACAAATGAACAAATGAACAAATGAACAAATGAACAAATGAACAAATGAACAAATGAACAAATGAACAAATGAACAAATGAACAAATGAACAAATGAACAAATGAACAAATGAACAAATGAACAAATGAACAAATGAACAAATGAACAAATGAACAAATGAACAAATGAACAAATGAACAAATGAACAAATGAACAAATGAACAAATGAACAAATGAACAAATGAACAAATGAACAAATGAAAGAATGAACAAATGAACAAATGAAAGAATGAACAAATGAACAAATGAACAAATGAACAAATGAACAAATGAACAAATAAACAAATGAACAAATGAACAAATGAACAAATGAACAAATGAACAAATGAACAAATGAACAAATGAACAAATGAACAAATGAACAAATGAACAAATGAAAGAATGAACAAATGAACAAATGAACAAATGAACAAATGAACAAAAGAACAAATGAACAAATGAACAAATGAACAAATGAACAAATGGACAAATGAACAAATGAACAAATGAACAAATGAACAAATGAACAAATAATAAATGAACAAATGAACAAATGAACAAATGAACAAATGAACAAATGAACAAATGAACAAATGAACAAATGAACAAATGAACAAATGAACAAATGAACAAATGAACAAATGAACAAATGAACAAATGAACAAATGAACAAATGAACAAATGAACAAATGAACAAATGAACAAATGAACAATTGAACAAATGAACAAATGAACAAATGAACAAATGAACAAATGAACAAATGAACAAATGAACAAATGAACAAATGAACAAATGAACAAATGAACAAATGAACAAATGAACAAATGAACAAATGAACAAATGAACAAATGAACAAATGAACCAATGAACCAATGAACAAATGATCCAATGAACCAATGAACAAATGAACAAATGAACAAATGAACAACTGAACAAATGAACAAATGAACATATGAACAAATGAACAAATGAACAAATGAACAAATGAACAAATGAACAAATGAACAAATGAACAAATGAACAAATGAACAAATGAACAAATGAACAAATGAACAAATGAACAAATGAACAAATGAACAAATGAACAAATGAACAAATGAACAAATGAACAAATGAACAAATGAACAAATGAACAAATGAACAAATGAACAAATGAACAAATGAACAAATGAACAAATGAACAAATGAACAAATGAACAAATGAACAAATGAACAAATGAACAAATGAACAAATGAACAAATGAACAAATGAACAAATGAACAAATGAACAAATGAACAAATGAACAAATGAAAGAATGAACAAATGAACAAATGAAAGAATGAACAAATGAACAAATGAACAAATGAACAAATGAACAAATGAACAAATGAACAAATGAACAAATGAACAAATGAACAAATGAACAAATGAACAAATGAACAAATGAACAAATGAACAAATGAACAAATGAACAAATGAACAAATGAACAAATGAACAAATGAACAAATGAACAAATGAACAAATGAACAAATGAACAAATGAACAAATGAACAAATGAACAAATGAACAAATGAACAAATGAACAAATGAACAAATGAACAAATGAACAAATGAACAAATGAACAAATGAACAAATGAACAAATGAACAAATGAACAAATGAACAAATGAACAAATGAACAAATGAACAAATGAACAAATGAACAAATGAACAAATGAACAAATGAACAAATGAACAAATGAACAAATGAACAAATGAACAAATGAACAAATGAACAAATGAACAAATGAACAAATGAACAAATGAACAAATGAACAAATGAACAAATGAACAAATGAACAAATGAACAAATGAACAAATGAACAAATGAACAAATGAACAAATGAAAGAATGAACAAATGAACAAATGAAAGAATGAACAAATGAACAAATGAACAAATGAACAAATGAACAAATGAACAAATAAACAAATGAACAAATGAACAAATGAACAAATGAACAAATGAACAAATGAACAAATGAACAAATGAACAAATGAACAAATGAACAAATGAAAGAATGAACAAATGAACAAATGAACAAATGAACAAATGAACAAAAGAACAAATGAACAAATGAACAAATGAACAAATGAACAAATGGACAAATGAACAAATGAACAAATGAACAAATGAACAAATGAACAAATAATAAATGAACAAATGAACAAATGAACAAATGAACAAATGAACAAATGAACAAATGAACAAATGAACAAATGAACAAATGAACAAATGAACAAATGAACAAATGAACAAATGAACAAATGAACAAATGAACAAATGAACAAATGAACAAATGAACAAATGAACAAATGAACAATTGAACAAATGAACAAATGAACAAATGAACAAATGAACAAATGAACAAATGAACAAATGAACAAATGAACAAATGAACAAATGAACAAATGAACAAATGAACAAATGAACAAATGAACAAATGAACAAATGAACAAATGAACAAATGAACCAATGAACCAATGAACAAATGATCCAATGAACCAATGAACAAATGAACAAATGAACAAATGAACAACTGAACAAATGAACAAATGAACATATGAACAAATGAACAAATGAACAAATGAACAAATGAACAAATGAACAAATGAACAAATGAACAAATGAACAAATGAACAAATGAACAAATGAACAAATGAACAAATGAACAAATGAACAAATGAACAAATGAACAAATGAACAAATGAACAAATGAACAAATGAACAAATGAACAAATGAACAAATGAACAAATGAACAAATGAACAAATGAACAAATGAACAAATGAACAAATGAACAAATGAACAAATGAACAAATGAACAAATGAACAAATGAACAAATGAACAAATGAACAAATGAACAAATGAACAAATGAAAGAATGAACAAATGAACAAATGAAAGAATGAACAAATGAACAAATGAACAAATGAACAAATGAACAAATGAACAAATGAACAAATGAACAAATGAAAGAATGAACAAATGAAAGAATGAACAAATGAACAAATGAACGAATGAACAAATGAACAAATGAACAAATGAACAAATGAACAAATGAACAAATGAACAAATGAACAAATGAACAAATGAACAAATGAACAAATGAACAAATGAACAAATGAACAAATGAACAAATGAACCAATGAACCAATGAACAAATGAACCAATGAACAAATGAACAAATGAACAAATGAACAAATGAACAAATGAACAAATGAACAAATGTACAAATGAAGAAATGAAGAAATGAAGAAATGAAGAAATGAAGAAATGAAGAAATGAAGAAATGAAGAAATGAAGAAATGAAGAAATGAACAAATGAACAAATGAACAAATGAACAAATGAACAAATGAACAAATGAACAAATGAACAAATGATCAAATGAACAAATGAACAAATGAACAAATGAACAAATGAACAAATGAACAAATGAAAAAATGAACAAATGAACAAATGAACAAATGAACAAATGAACAAATGAACAAATGAACAAATGAACAAATGAACAAATGAACAAATGAACAAATGAACAAATGAACAAATGAACAAATGAACAAATGAACAAATGAACAAATGAACAAATGAACAAATGAACAAATGAACAAATGAACAAATGAACAAATGAACAAATGAACAAATGAACAAATGAACAAATGAACAAATGAACAAATGAACAAATGAACAAATGAACAAATGAACAAATGAACAAATGAACAAATGAACAAATGAACAAATGAAAGAATGAACAAATGAACAAATGAACAAATGAACAAATGAACAAATGAACAAATGAACAAATGAACAAATGAACAAATGAACAAATGAACAAATGAACAAATGTACAAATGAACAAATGAACAAATGAACAAATGAACAAATGAACAAATGAACAAATAAACAAATGAACAATTGAACAAATGAACAAATGAACAAATGAACAAATGAACAAATGAACAAATGAACAAATGAACAAATGAACAAATGAACAAATGAACAAATGAACAAATGAACAAATGAACAAATGAAAGAATGAACAAATGAACAAATGAAAGAATGAACAAATGAACAAATGAACAAATGAACAAATGAACAAATGAACAAATGAACAAATGAAAGAATGAACAAATGAAAGAATGAACAAATGAACAAATGAAAGAATGAACAAATGAACAAATGAACGAATGAACAAATGAACAAATGAACAAATGAACAAATGAACAAATGAACAAATGAAGAAATGAAGAAATGAACAAATGAACAAATGAACAAATGAACAAATGAACAAATGAACAAATGAACAAATGAACAAATGAACAAATGAACAAATGAACAAATGAACAAATGAACAAATGAACAAATGAACAAATGAACAAATGAACAAATGAACAAATGAACAAATGAACAAATGAACCAATGAACAAATGAAAGAATGAACAAATGAACAAATGAACAAATGAACAAATGAACAAAAGAACAAATGAACAAATGAACAAATGAACAAATGAACAAATGAACAAATGAACAAATGGACAAATGAACAAATGAACAAATGAACAAATGAAGAAATGAAGAAATGAAGAAATGAAGAAATGAAGAAATGAAGAAATGAAGAAATGAAGAAATGAAGAAATGAACAAATGAACAAATGAACAAATGAACAAATGAACAAATGAACAAATGAACAAATGAACAAATGAACAAATGATCAAATGAACAAATGAACAAATGAACAAATGAACAAATGAACAAATGAACAAATGAACAAATGAACAAATGAACAAATGAACAAATGAACAAATGAACAAATGAACAAATGAACAAATGAACAAATGAACAAATGAACAAATGAACAAATGAACAAATGAACAATTGAACAAATGAACAAATGAACAAATGAACAAATGAACAAATGAACAAATGAACAAGTGAACAAATGAACAAATGAACAAATGAACAAATGAACAAATGAACAAATGAACAAATGAACAAATGAACAAATGAACAAATGAACAAATGAACAAATGAACAAATGAACAAATGAACAAATGAACAAATGAACAAATGAACAAATGAACAAATGAACAAATGAACAAATGAACAAATGAACAAATGAACAAATGAACAAATGAACAAATGAACAAATGAACAAATGAACAAATGAACAAATGAACAAATGAACAAATGAACAAATGAACAAATGAACAAATGAACAAATGAACAAATGAACAAATGAACAAATGAACAAATGAACAAATGAACAAATGAACAAATGAACAAATGAACAAATGAACAAATGTACAAATGAACAAATGAACAAATGAACAAATGAACAAATGAACAAATGAACAAATGAAATAATGAACAAATGAACAAATGAACAAATGAACAAATGAACAAATGAACAAATGAACAAATGAACAAATGAACAAATGAACAAATGAACAAATGAACAAATGAACAAATGAACAAATGAACAAATGAACAAATGAACAAATGAACAAATGAACCAATGAACCAATGAACCAATGAACAAATGAACCAATGAACCAATGAACCAATGAACCAAAGAACCAAAGAACCAATGACCCAATGAACCAATGAACCAGTGAACCAATGAACCAATGAACCAATGAACCAATGAACCAATGAACCAATGAACCAATGAACCAATGAACCAATGAACCAATGACCCAATGAACCAATGAACCAATGAACCAATCAACCAATGACCCAATGAACCAATGATCCAATGAACCAATGAACCAATGAACCAATGAAACAATGAACCAATGAACCAATGACCCAATGAACCAATGAACCAATGAACCAATGAAACAATGAACCAATGAACCAATGAACCAATGAACCAATGAACCAATGAACCAATGAACCAATGATCCAATGAACCAATGAACCAATGAACCAATGAACCAATGAACCAATGAACCAATGAACCAATGAACAAATGAACAAATGAACGAATCAAAGAATGAACAAATGAAAGAATGAACGAATGAAAGAATGAACAAATGAAAGAATGAACAAATGAACAAATGAACAAATGAACAAATGAACAAATGAACAAATGAACAAATGAACAAATGAACAAATGAACAAATGAACAAATGAACAAATGAACAAATGAACAAATGAACAAATGAACAAATGAACAAATGAACAAATGAACAAATGAACAAATGAACAAATGAACAAATGAACAAATGAACAAATGAACAAATGAACAAATGAACAAATGAAATAATGAACAAATGAACAAATGAACAAATGAACAAATGAACAAATGAACAAATGAACAAATGAACAAATGAACAAATGAACAAATGAACAAATGAACAAATGAACAAATGAACAAATGAACAAATGAACAAATGAACAAATGAACAAATGAACAAATGAACCAATGAACCAATGAACCAATGAACAAATGAACCAATGAACCAATGAACCAATGAACCAAAGAACCAAAGAACCAATGACCCAATGAACCAATGAACCAGTGAACCAATGAACCAATGAACCAATGAACCAATGAACCAATGAACCAATGAACCAATGAACCAATGAACCAATGAACCAATGACCCAATGAACCAATGAACCAATCAACCAATGACCCAATGAACCAATGATCCAATGAACCAATGAACCAATGAACCAATGAAACAATGAACCAATGAACCAATGACCCAATGAACCAATGAACCAATGAACCAATGAAACAATGAACCAATGAACCAATGAACCAATGAACCAATGAACCAATGAACCAATGAACCAATGATCCAATGAACCAATGAACCAATGAACCAATGAACCAATGAACCAATGAACCAATGAACCAATGAACAAATGATCCAATGAACCAATGAACCAATGAACCAATGAACCAATGAACCAATGAACCAATGAACCAATGAACAAATGAACAAATGAACGAATCAAAGAATGAACAAATGAAAGAATGAACGAATGAAAGAATGAACAAATGAAAGAATGAACAAATGAACAAATGAACAAATGAACAAATGAACAAATGAACAAATGAACAAATGAACAAATGAACAAATGAACAAATGAACAAATGAACAAATGAACAAATGAACAAATGAACAAATGAACAAATGAACAAATGAACAAATGAACAAATGAACAAATGAACAAATGAACAAATGAACAAATGAACAAATGAACAAATGAACAAATGAACAAATGAACAAATGAACAAATGAACAAATGAACAAATGAACAAATGTACAAATGAACAAATGAACAAATGAACAAATGAACAAATGAACAAATGAACAAATGAACAAATGAACAAATGAACAAATGAACAAATGAACAAATGAACAAATGAACAAATGAACAAATGAACAAATGAACAAATGAACAAATGAACAAATGAGCAAATGAGCAAATGAGCAAATGAACAAATGAACAAATGAACAAATGAACAAATGAACAAATGAACAAATGAACAAATGAACAAATGAACAAATGAACAAATGAACAAATGAACAAATGAACAAATGAACAAATGAACAAATGAACAAATGAACAAATGAACAAATGAACAAATGAACAAATGAACAAATGAACAAATGAACAAATGAACAAATGAACAAATGAACAAATGAACAAATGAACAAATGAACAAATGAACAAATGAACAAATGAACAAATGAACAAATGAACAAATGAACAAATGAACAAATGATCAAATGAACAAATGAACAAATGAACAAATGAACAAATGAACAAATGAACAAATGAACAAATGAACAAATGAACAAATGAACAAATGAACAAATGAACAAATGAACAAATGAACAAATGAACAAATGAACAAATGAACAAATGAACAAATGAACAAATGAACAAATGAACAAATGAACAAATGAACAAATGAACAAATGAACAAATGAACAAATGAACAAATGAACAAATGAACAAATGAACAAATGAACAAATGAACAGTTGAACAAATGAACAAATGAACAAATGAACAAATGAACAAATGAACAAATGAACAAATGAACAAATGAACAAATGAACAAATGAACAAATGAACAAATGGACAAATGGACAAATGAACAAATGAACAAATGAACAAATGAACAATTGAACAAATGAACAAATGAAGAAATGAACAAATGAACAAATGAACAAATGAACAAATGAACAAATGAACAAATGAACAAATGAACAAATGAACAAATGAACAAATGAACAAATGAACAAATGAACAAATGAACAAATGAACAAATGATCAAATGAACAAATGAACAAATGAACAAATGAACAAATGAACAAATGAACAAATGAACAAATGAACAAATGAACCAATGAACAAATGAACAAATGAACAAATGAACAAATGAACTAATGAACAAATGAACAAATGAACAAATGAACAAATGAACAAATGAACAAATGAAAGAATGAACAAATGAACATATGAAAGAATGAACAAATGAACAAATGAACAAATGAACAAATGAACAAATGAAAAAATGAACAAATGAAAGAATGAACAAATGAAAGAATGAACAAATGAACAAATGAAAGAATGAACAAATGAACATATGAACAAATGAACAAATGAACAAATGAACAAATGAACAAATGAACCAATGAACCAATGAACCAATGAACCAATGAACCAATGATCCAATGAACCAATGAACCAATGAACCAATGAACCAATGAACCAATGAACCAATGAACCAATGAACAAATGAACAAATGAACGAATCAAAGAATGAACAAATGAAAGAATGAACGAATGAAAGAATGAACAAATGAAAGAATGAACAAATGAACAAATGAACAAATGAACAAATGAACAAATGAACAAATGAACAAATGAACAAATGAACAAATTAACAAATGAACAAATGAACAAATGAACAAATGAACAAATGAACAAATGAACAAATGAACAAATGAACAAATGAACAAATGAACAAATGAACAAATGAACAAATGAACAAATGAACAAATGAACAAATGAACAAATGAACAAATGAACAAATGAACAAATGAACAAATGAACAAATGTACAAATGAACAAATGAACAAATGAACAAATGAACAAATGAACAAATGAACAAATGAACAAATGAACAAATGAACAAATGAACAAATGAACAAATGAACAAATGAACAAATGAACAAATGAACAAATGAACAAATGAACAAATGAACAAATGAACAAATGAGCAAATGAGCAAATGAGCAAATGAACAAATGAACAAATGAACAAATGAACAAATGAACAAATGAACAAATGAACAAATGAACAAATGAACAAATGAACAAATGAACAAATGAACAAATGAACAAATGAACAAATGAACAAATGAACAAATGAACAAATGAACAAATGAACAAATGAACAAATGAACAAATGAACAAATGAACAAATGAACAAATGAACAAATGAACAAATGAACAAATGAACAAATGAACAAATGAACAAATGAACAAATGAACAAATGAACAAATGAACAAATGATCAAATGAACAAATGAACAAATGAACAAATGAACAAATGAACAAATGAACAAATGAACAAATGAACAAATGAACAAATGAACAAATGAACAAATGAACAAATGAACAAATGAACAAATGAACAAATGAACAAATGAACAAATGAACAAATGAACAAATGAACAAATGAACAAATGAACAAATGAACAAATGAACAAATGAACAAATGAACAAATGAACAAATGAACAAATGAACAAATGAACAAATGAACAAATGAACAAATGAACAATTGAACAAATGAACAAATGAACAAATGAACAAATGAACAAATGAACAAATGAACAAATGAACAAATGAACAAATGAACAAATGAACAAATGGACAAATGGACAAATGAACAAATGAACAAATGAACAAATGAACAATTGAACAAATGAACAAATGAAGAAATGAACAAATGAACAAATGAACAAATGAACAAATGAACAAATGAACAAATGAACAAATGAACAAATGAACAAATGAACAAATGAACAAATGAACAAATGAACAAATGAACAAATGAACAAATGATCAAATGAACAAATGAACAAATGAACAAATGAACAAATGAACAAATGAACAAATGAACAAATGAACAAATGAACCAATGAACAAATGAACAAATGAACAAATGAACAAATGAACTAATGAACAAATGAACAAATGAACAAATGAACAAATGAACAAATGAACAAATGAAAGAATGAACAAATGAACATATGAAAGAATGAACAAATGAACAAATGAACAAATGAACAAATGAACAAATGAAAAAATGAACAAATGAAAGAATGAACAAATGAAAGAATGAACAAATGAACAAATGAAAGAATGAACAAATGAACAAATGAACAAATGAACAAATGAACAAATGAACAAATGAACAAATGAACAAATGAACAAATGAACAAATGAACAAATGAACAAATGAACAAATGAACAAATGAACAAATGATCAAATGAACAAATGAACAAATGAACAAATGAACAAATGAACAAATGAACAAATGAACAAATGAACAAATGAACAAATGAACAAATGAACAAATGAACAAATGAACAAATGAACAAATTAACAAATGAACAAATGAACAAATGAACAAATGAACAAATGAACAAATGAACAAATGAACAAATGAACAAATGAACCAATGAACCAATGAACAAATGAACAAATGAACAAATGAACAAATGAACAAATGAACAAATGAACAAGTGAACAAATGAAAGAATGAACAAATGAACAAATGAAAGAATGAACAAATGAACAAATGAACGAATGAACAAATGAACAAATGAACAAATGAACAAATGAACAAATGAACAAATGAACAAATGAACAAATGAACAAATGAACAAATGAACAAATGAACAAATGAACAAATGATCAAATGAACAAATGAACAAATGAACAAATGAACAAATGAACAAATGAACAAATGAACAAATGAACAAATGAACAAATGAACAAATGAACAAATGAACAAATGAACAAATGAACAAATGAACAAATGAACAAATGAACAAGTGAACAAATGAACAAATGAACAAATGAACAAATGAACAAATGAACAAATGAACAAATGAACAAATGAACAAATGAACAAATGAACAAATGAACAAATGAACAAATGAACAAATGAACAAATGAACAAATGAACAAATGAACAAATGAACAAATGAACAAATGAACAAATGAACAAATGAACAAATGAACAAATGAACAAATGAACAAATGAACAAATGAACAAATGAACAAATGAACAAATGAACAAATGAACAAATGAACAAATGAACAAATGAACAAATGAACAAATGAACAAATGAACAAATGAACAAATGAACAAATGAACAAATGAACAAATGAACAAATGAACAAATGAACAAATGAACAAATGAACAAATGAACAAATGAACAAATGAACAAATGAACAAATGAACAAATGAACAAATGAACAAATGAACAAATGAACAAATGAACAAATGAACAAATGAACAAATGAACAAATGAACAAATGAACAAATGAACAAATGAACAAATGAACAAATGAACAAATGAACAAATGAACAAATGAACAAATGAACAAATGAACAAATGAACAAATGAACAAATGAACAAATGAACAAATGAACAAATGAACAAATGAACAAATGAACAAATGAACAAATGAACAAATGAACAAATGAACAAATGAACAAATGAACAAATGAACAAATGAACAAATGAACAAATGAACAAATGAACAAATGAACAAATGAACAAATGAACAAATGAACAAATGAACAAATGAACAAATGAACAAATGAACAAATGAACAAATGAACAAATGAACAAATGAACAAATGAACAAATGAACAAATGAACAAATGAACAAATGAACAAATGATCAAATGAACAAATGATCAAATGAACAAATGAACAAATGAACAAATGAACAAATGAACAAATGAACAAATGAACAAATGAACAAATGAACAAATGAACAAATGAACAAATGAACAAATGAACAAATGAACAAATGAACAAATGAACAAATGAACAAATGAACAAATGAACAAATGAACAAATGAACAAATGAACAAATGAACAAATGAACAAATGATCAAATGAACAAATGAACAAATGAACAAATGAACAAATGAACAAATGAACAAATGAACAAATGAACAAATGAACAAATGAACCAATGAACAAATGAACAAATGAACAAATGAACAAACGAACTAATGAACAAATGAACAAATGAACAAATGAACAAATGAACAAATGAAAGAATGAACAAATGAACATATGAAAGAATGAACAAATGAACAAATGAACAAATGAACAAATGAACAAATGAAAAAATGAACAAATGAAAGAATGAACAAATGAAAGAATGAACAAATGAACAAATGAAAGAATGAACAAATGAACAAATGAACAAATGAACAAATGAACAAATGAACAAATGAACAAATGAACAAATGAACAAATGAACAAATGAACAGATGAACAAATGAACAAATGATCAAATGATCAAATGAACAAATGAACAAATGAACAAATGAACAAATGAACAAATGAACAAATGAACAAATGAACAAATGAACAAATGAACAAATGAACAAATTAACAAATGAACAAATGAACAAATGAACAAATGAACAAATGAACAAATGAACAAATGAACAAATGAACAAATGAACCAATGAACCAATGAACAAATGAACAAATGAACAAATGAACAAATGAACAAATGAACAAGTGAACAAATGAAAGAATGAACAAATGAACAAATGAAAGAATGAACAAATGAACAAATGAACGAATGAACAAATGAACAAATGAACAAATGAACAAATGAACAAATGAACAAATGAACAAATGAACAAATGAACAAATGAACAAATGAACAAATGAACAAATGAACAAATGAACAAATGATCAAATGAACAAATGAACAAATGAACAAATGAACAAATGAACAAATGAACAAATGAACAAATGAACAAATGAACAAATGAACAAATGAAGAAATGAACAAATGAACAAATGAACAAATGAACAAATGAACAAATGAACAAATGAACAAATGAACAAATGAACAAGTGAACAAATGAACAAATGAACAAATGAACAAATGAACAAATGAACAAATGAACAAATGAACAAATGAACAAATGAACAAATGAACAAATGAACAAATGAACAAATGAACAAATGAACAAATGAACAAATGAACAAATGAACAAATGAACAAATGAACAAATGAACAAATGAACAAATGAACAAATGAACAAATGAACAAATGAACAAATGAACAAATGAACAAATGAACAAATGAACAAATGAACAAATGAACAAATGAACAAATGAACAAATGAACAAATGAACAAATGAACAAATGAACAAATGAGCAAATGAACAAATGAACAAATGAACAAATGAACAAATGAACAAATGAACAAATGAACAAATGAACAAATGAACAAATGAACAAATGAACAAATGAACAAATGAACAAATGAACAAATGAACAAATGATCAAATGAACAAATGATCAAATGAACAAATGAACAAATGAACAAATGAACAAATGAACAAATGAACAAATGAACAAATGAACAAATGAACAAATGAACAAATGAACAAATGAACAAATGAACAAATGAACAAATGAACAAATGAACAAATGAACAAATGAACAAATGAACAAATGAACAAATGAACAAATGAACAAATGAACAAATGAACAAATGAACAAATGATCAAATGAACAAATGAACAAATGAACAAATGAACAAATGAACAAATGAACAAATTAACAAATGAACAAATGAACCAATGAACAAATGAACAAATGAACAAATGAACAAATGAACTAATGAACAAATGAACAAATGAACAAATGAACAAATGAACAAATGAAAGAATGAACAAATGAACATATGAAAGAATGAACAAATGAACAAATGAACAAATGAACAAATGAACAAATGAACAAATGAACAAATGAACAAATGAACAAATGAACAAATGAACAAATGAACAAATGAACAAATGAACAAATGAACAAATGAACAAATGAACAAATGAACAAATGAACAAATGAACAAATGAACAAATGAACAAATGAACAAATGAACAAATGAACAAATGAACAAATGAACAAATGAACAAATGAACAAATGAACAAATGAACAAATGAACAAATGAACAAATGAACAAATGAACAAATGAACAAATGAACAAATGAACAAATGAACAAATGAACAAATGAACAAATGAACAAATGATCAAATGAACAAATGATCAAATGAACAAATGAACAAATGAACAAATGAACAAATGAACAAATGAACAAATGAACAAATGAACAAATGAACAAATGAACAAATGAACAAATGAACAAATGAACAAATGAACAAATGAACAAATGAACAAATGAACAAATGAACAAATGAACAAATGAACAAATGAACAAATGAACAAATGAACAAATGAACAAATGAACAAATGATCAAATGAACAAATGAACAAATGAACAAATGAACAAATGAACAAATGAACAAATGAACAAATGAACAAATGAACCAATGAACAAATGAACAAATGAACAAATGAACAAATGAACTAATGAACAAATGAACAAATGAACAAATGAACAAATGAACAAATGAAAGAATGAACAAATGAACATATGAAAGAATGAACAAATGAACAAATGAACAAATGAACAAATGAACAAATGAAAAAATGAACAAATGAAAGAATGAACAAATGAAAGAATGAACAAATGAACAAATGAAAGAATGAACAAATGAACAAATGAACAAATGAACAAATGAACAAATGAACAAATGAACAAATGAACAAATGAACAAATGAACAAATGAACAGATGAACAAATGAACAAATGATCAAATGATCAAATGAACAAATGAACAAATGAACAAATGAACAAATGAACAAATGAACAAATGAACAAATGAACAAATGAACAAATGAACAAATGAACAAATTAACAAATGAACAAATGAACAAATGAACAAATGAACAAATGAACAAATGAACAAATGAACAAATGAACCAATGAACCAATGAACAAATGAACAAATGAACAAATGAACAAATGAACAAATGAACAAATGAACAAATGAACAAATGAACAAATGAACAAATGAACAAATGAACAAATGAACAAATGAACAAATGAACAAATGAACAAATGAACAAATGAACAAATGAACAAATGAACAAATGAACAAATGAACAAATGAACAAATGAACAAATGAACAAATGAACAAATGAACAAATGAACAAATGAACAAATGAACAAATGAACAAATGAACAAATGAACAAATGAACAAATGAACAAATGAACAAATGAACAAATGAACAAATGAGCAAATGAACAAATGAACAAATGAACAAATGAACAAATGAACAAATGAACAAATGAACAAATGAACAAATGAACAAATGAACAAATGAACAAATGAACAAATGAACAAATGAACAAATGAACAAATGATCAAATGAACAAATGATCAAATGAACAAATGAACAAATGAACAAATGAACAAATGAACAAATGAACAAATGAACAAATGAACAAATGAACAAATGAACAAATGAACAAATGAACAAATGAACAAATGAACAAATGAACAAATGAACAAATGAACAAATGAACAAATGAACAAATGAACAAATGAACAAATGAACAAATGAACAAATGAACAAATGAACAAATGAACAAATGATCAAATGAACAAATGAACAAATGAACAAATGAACAAATGAACAAATGAACAAATGAACAAATGAACAAATGAACCAATGAACAAATGAACAAATGAACAAATGAACAAATGAACTAATGAACAAATGAACAAATGAACAAATGAACAAATGAACAAATGAAAGAATGAACAAATGAACATATGAAAGAATGAACAAATGAACAAATGAACAAATGAACAAATGAACAAATGAAAAAATGAACAAATGAAAGAATGAACAAATGAAAGAATGAACAAATGAACAAATGAAAGAATGAACAAATGAACAAATGAACAAATGAACAAATGAACAAATGAACAAATGAACAAATGAACAAATGAACAAATGAACAAATGAACAGATGAACAAATGAACAAATGATCAAATGATCAAATGAACAAATGAACAAATGAACAAATGAACAAATGAACAAATGAACAAGTGAACAAATGAACAAATGAACAAATGAACAAATGAACAAATTAACAAATGAACAAATGAACAAATGAACAAATGAACAAATGAACAAATGAACAAATGAACAAATGAACAAATGAACAAATGAACAAATGAACCAATGAACCAATGAACAAATGAACAAATGAACAAATGAACAAATGAACAAATGAACAAGTGAACAAATGAAAGAATGAACAAATGAACAAATGAAAGAATGAACAAATGAACAAATGAACGAATGAACAAATGAACAAATGAACAAATGAACAAATGAACAAATGAACAAATGAACAAATGAACAAATGAACAAATGAACAAATGAACAAATGAACAAATGAACAAATGAACAAATGATCAAATGAACAAATGAACAAATGAACAAATGAACAAATGAACAAATGAACAAATGAACAAATGAACAAATGAACAAATGAACAAATGAACAAATGAACAAATGAACAAATGAACAAATGAACAAATGAACAAATGAACAAATGAACAAGTGAACAAATGAACAAATGAACAAATGAACAAATGAACAAATGAACAAATGAACAAATGAACAAATGAACAAATGAACAAATGAACAAATGAACAAATGAACAAATGTACAAATGAACAAATGAACAAATGAACAAATGAACAAATGAACAAATGAACAAATGAACAAATGAACAAATGAACAAATGAACAAATGAACAAATGAACAAATGAACAAATGAACAAATGAACAAATGAACAAATGAACAAATGAACAAATGAACAAATGAACAAATGAACAAATGAACAAATGAACAAATGAACAAATGAACAAATGAGCAAATGAACAAATGAACAAATGAACAAATGAACAAATGAACAAATGAACAAATGAACAAATGAACAAATGAACAAATGAACAAATGAACAAATGAACAAATGAACAAATGAACAAATGAACAAATGAACAAATGAACAAATGAACAAATGAACTAATGAACAAATGAACAAATGAACAAATGAACAAATGAACAAATGAACAAATGAACAAATGAACAAATGAACAAATGAACAAATGAACAAATGAACAAATGAACAAATGAACAAATGAACAAATGAACAAATGAACAAATGAACAAATGAACAAATGAACAAATGAACAAATGAACAAATGAACAAATGAACAAATGAACAAATGAACAAATGAAGAAATGAAGAAATGAACAAATGAACAAATGAACAAATGAACAAATGAACAAATGAACAAATGAACAAATGAACAAATGAACAAATGAACAAATGAACAAATGAACAAATGAACAAATGAACAAATGAACAAATGAACAAATGAACAAATGAACAAATGAACAAATGAACAAATGAACAAATGAACAAATGAACAAATGAACAAATGAACAAATGAACAAATGAACAAATGAACAAATGAACAAATGAACAAATGAACAAATGAACAAATGAACAAATGAACAAATGAACAAATGAACATATGAACAAATGAACAAATGAACAAATGAACAAATGATCAAATGAACAAATGATCAAATGAACAAATGAACAAATGAACAAATGAACAAATGAACAAATGAACAAATGAACAAATGAACAAATGAACAAATGAACAAATGAACAAATGAACAAATGAACAAATGAACAAATGAACAAATGAACAAATGAACAAATGAACAAATGAACAAATGAACAAATGAACAAATGAACAAATGAACAAATGAACAAATGAACAAATGAACAAATGAACAAATGAACAAATGAACAAATGATCAAATGAACAAATGAACAAATGAACAAATGAACAAATGAACAAATGAACAAATGAACAAATGAACAAATGAACAAATGAACAAATGAACAAATGAACAAATGAACAAATGAACAAATGAACAAATGAACAAATGAACAAATGAACAAATGAACAAATGAACAAATGATCAAATGAACAAATGAACAAATGAACAAATGAACAAATGAACAAATGAACAAATGAACAAATGAACAAATGAACCAATGAACAAATGAACAAATGAACAAATGAACAAATGAACTAATGAACAAATGAACAAATGAACAAATGAACAAATGAACAAATGAAAGAATGAACAAATGAACATATGAAAGAATGAACAAATGAACAAATGAACAAATGAACAAATGAACAAATGAACAAATGAACAAATGAACAAATGAACAAATGAACAAGTGAACAAATGATCAAATGAACAAATGAACAAATGAACAAATGAACAAATGAACAAATGAACAAATGAACAAATGAACAAATGAACAAATGAACAAATGAACAAATGAACAAATGAACAAATGAACAAATGATCAAATGAACATATGAACAAATGAACAAATGAACAAATGAACAAATGAACAAATGAACAAATGAACAAATGAACAAATGAACAAATGAACAAATGAACAAATGAACAAATGAACAAATGAACAAATGAACAAATGAACAAATGAACAAATGAACAAATGAACAAATGATCAAATGAACAAATGAACAAATGAACAAATGAACAAATGAACAAATGAACAAATGAACAAATGAACAAATGAACAAATGAACAAATGAACAAATGAACAAATGAACAAATGAACAAATGAACAAATGAACAAATGAACAAATGAACAAATGAACAAATGAACAAATGAACAAATGAACAAATGAACAAATGAACAAATGAACAAATGAACAAATGAACAAATGAACAAATGAACAAATGAACAAATGAACAAATGAACAAATGAACAAATGAACAAATGAACAAATGAACAAATGAACAAATGAACAAATGAACAAATGAACAAATGAACAAATGAACAAATGAACAAATGGACACATGAACAAATGGACAAATGAACAAATGAACAAATGAACAAATGAACAATTGAACAAATGAACAAATGAAGAAATGAACAAATGAACAAATGAACAAATGAACAAATGAACAAATGAACAAATGAACAAATGAACAAATGAACAAATGAACAAATGAACAAATGAACAAATGAACAAATGAACAAATGATCAAATGAACAAATGAACAAATGAACAAATGAACAAATGAACAAATGAACAAATGAACAAATGAACAAATGAACAAATGAACAAATGAACAAATGAACAAATGAACAAATGAACAAATGAACAAATGAACAAATGAACAAATGAACAAATGAACAAATGAACAAATGAACAAATGAACAAATGAACAAATGAACAAATGAACAAATGATCAAATGAACAAATGAACAAATGAACAAATGAACAAATGAACAAATGAACAAATGAACAAATGAACAAATGAACCAATGAACAAATGAACAAATGAACAAATGAACAAATGAACTAATGAACAAATGAACAAATGAACAAATGAACAAATGAACAAATGAAAGAATGAACAAATGAACATATGAAAGAATGAACAAATGAACAAATGAACAAATGAACAAATGAACAAATGAACAAATGAACAAATGAACAAATGAACAAATGAACAAATGAACAAATGAACAAGTGAACAAATGATCAAATGAACAAATGAACAAATGAACAAATGAACAAATGAACAAATGAACAAATGAACAAATGAACAAATGAACAAATGAACAAATGAACAAATGAACAAATGAACAAATGAACAAATGATCAAATGAACAAATGAACAAATGAACAAATGAACAAATGAACAAATGAACAAATGAACAAATGAACAAATGAACAAATGAACAAATGAACAAATGAACAAATGAACAAATGAACAAATGAACAAATGAACAAATGAACAAATGAACAAATGAACAAATGATCAAATGAACAAATGAACAAATGAACAAATGAACAAATGAACAAATGAACAAATGAACAAATGAACAAATGAACAAATGAACAAATGAACAAATGAACAAATGAACAAATGAACAAATGAACAAATGAACAAATGAACAAATGAACAAATGAACAAATGAACAAATGAACAAATGAACAAATGAACAAATGAACAAATGAACAAATGAACAAATGAACAAATGAACAAATGAACAAATGAACAAATGAACAAATGAACAAATGAACAAATGAACAAATGAACAAATGAACAAATGAACAAATGAACAAATGAACAAATGAACAAATGAACAAATGGACACATGAACAAATGGACAAATGAACAAATGAACAAATGAACAAATGAACAATTGAACAAATGAACAAATGAAGAAATGAACAAATGAACAAATGAACAAATGAACAAATGAACAAATGAACAAATGAACAAATGAACAAATGAACAAATGAACAAATGAACAAATGAACAAATGAACAAATGAACAAATGAACAAATGATCAAATGAACAAATGAACAAATGAACAAATGAACAAATGAACAAATGAACAAATGAACAAATGAACAAATGAACCAATGAACAAATGAACAAATGAACAAATGAACAAATGAACTAATGAACAAATGAACAAATGAACAAATGAACAAATGAACAAATGAACAAATGAAAGAATGAACAAATGAACATATGAAAGAATGAACAAATGAACAAATGAACAAATGAACAAATGAACAAATGAAAAAATGAACAAATGAAAGAATGAACAAATGAAAGAATGAACAAATGAACAAATGAAAGAATGAACAAATGAACAAATGAACAAATGAACAAATGAACAAATGAACAAATGAACAAATGAACAAATGAACAAATGAACAAATGATCAAATGATCAAATGAACAAATGAACAAATGAACAAATGAACAAATGAACAAATGAACAAATGAACAAATGAACAAATGAACAAATGAACAAATGAACAAATGATCAAATGAACAAATGAACAAATGAACAAATGAACAAATGAACAAATGAACAAATGAACAAATGAACAAATGAACAAATGAACAAATGAACAAATGAACAAATGAACAAATGAACAAATTAACAAATGAACAAATGAACAAATGAACAAATGAACAAATGAACAAATAAACAAATGAACAAATGAACAAATGAACCAATGAACCAATGAACAAATGAACAAATGAACAAATGAACAAATGAACAAATGAACAAATGAAAGAATGAACAAATGAACAAATGAAAGAATGAACAAATGAACAAATGAACGAATGAACAAATGAACAAATGAACAAATGAACAAATGAACAAATGAACAAATGAACAAATGAACAAATGAACAAATGAACAAGTGAACAAATGAACAAATGAACAATTGAACAAATGAACAAATGAACAAATGAACAAATGAACAAATGAACAAATGAACAAATGAACAAATGAACAAATGAACAAATGAACAAATGAACAAATGAACAAATGAACAAATGAACAAATGAACAAATGAACAAATGAACAAATGAACAAATGAACAAATGAACAAATGAACAAATGAACAAATGAACAAATGAACAAATGAACAAATGAACAAATGAACAAATGAACAAATGAACAAATGAACAAATGAACAAATGAACAAATGAACAAATGAACAAATGAACAAATGAACAAATGAACAAATGAACAAATGAACAAATGAACAAATGAACAAATGAACAAATGAACAAATGAACAAATTAACAAATGAACAAATGAACAAATGAACAAATGAACAAATGAACAAATGAACAAATGAACAAATGAACAAATGAACCAATGAACCAATGAACAAATGAACAAATGAACAAATGAACAAATGAACAAATGAAAGAATGAACAAATGAACAAATGAAAGAATGAACAAATGAACAAATGAACGAATGAACAAATGAACAAATGAACAAATGAACAAATGAACAAATGAACAAATGAACAAATGAACAAATGAACAAATGAACAAATGAACAAATGAACAAATGAACAAATGAACAAATGGACAAATGAACAAATGAACAAATGAACAAATGAACAAATGAACAAATGAACAAATGAACAAATGAACAAATGAACAAATGAACAAATGAACAAATGAACAAATGAACAAATAAACAAATGAACAAATGAACAAATGAACAAATGAACAAATGAACAAATGAACAAATGAACAAATGAACAAATGAACAAATGAACAAATGAACAAATGAACAAATGAACAAATGAACAAATGAACAAATGAACAAATGAACCAATGAACAAATGAACAAATGAACAAATGAACAAATGAACAAATGAACAAATGAACAAATGAACAAATGAACAAATGAACAAATGAACAAATGAACAAATGAACAAATGAACAAATGAACAAATGAACAAATGAACAAATGAACAAATGAACAAATGAACAAATGAACAAATGAACAAATGAACAAATGAACAAATGAACAAATGAACAAATGAACAAATGAACAAATGAACAAATGAACAAATGAACAAATGAACAAATGAACAAATGAACAAATGAACAAATGAACAAATGAACAAATGAACAAATGAACAAATGAACAAATGAACAAATGAACAAATGAACAAATGAACAAATGAACAAATGAACAAATGAACAAATGAACCAATGAACAAATGAACAAATGAACAAATGAACAAATGAACAAATGAACAAATGAACAAATGAACAAATGAACAAATGAACAAATGAACAAATGAACAAATGAACAAATGAACAAATGAACAAATGAACAAATGAACAAATGAACAAATGAACAAATGAACAAATGAACAAATGAACAAATGAACAAATGAACAAATGAACAAATGAACAAATGAACAAATGAACAAATGAACAAATGAACAAATGAACAAATGAACAAATGAACAAATGAACAAATGAACAAATGAACAAATGAACAAATGAACAAATGAACAAATGAACAAATGAACAAATGAACAAATGATCAAATGAACAAATGAACAAATGAACAAATGAACAAATGAACAAATGAACAAATGAACAAATGAAAGAATGAACAAATGAACAAATGAACAAATGAACAAATGAACAAATGAACAAATGAACAAATGAACAAATGAACAAATGAACAAATGAACAAATGAACAAATGAACAAATGTACAAATGAACAAATGAACAAATGAACAAATGAACAAATGAACAAATGAACAAATAAACAAATGAACAATTGAACAAATGAACAAATGAACAAATGAACAAATGAACAAATGAACAAATGAACAAATGAACCAATGAACCAATGAACCAATGAACCAATGAACCAATGAACCAAAGATCCAATGAACCAAAGAACCAAAGAACCAATGACCCAATGAACCAATGAACCAATGAACCAATGAACCAATGAACCAATGAACCAATGAACCAATGAACCAATGAACCAATGAACCAATGAACCAATGAACCAATGAACCAATGAACCAATCAACCAATGAACCAATGAACCAATGATCCAATGAACCATTGAACCAATGAACCAATGAAACAATGAACCAATGAACCAATGAACCAATGAACCAATGACCCAATGAACCAATGAACCAATGAACCAATGAACCAATGAACCAATGAACCAATGAACCAATGAACCAATGAACCAATGAACCAATGAACCAATGAACCAATGAACCAATGAACCAATGAACCAATGAACCAATGAACCAATGAACCAATGAACAAATGAACAAATGAACAAATGAACAAATGAACAAATGAACAAATGAACAAATGAACAAATGAACAAATGAACAAATGAACAAATGAACAAATGAACAAATGAACAAATGAACAAATGAACAAATGAACAAATGAACAAATGAACAAATGAACAATTGAACAAATGAACAAATGAACAAATGAACAAATGAACAAATGAACAAATGAACAAATGAACAAATGAACAAATGAACAAATGAACAAATGAACAAATGAACAAATGAACAAATGAACAAATGAACAAATGAACAAATGAACAAATGAACAAATAATAAATGAACAAATGAACAAATGAACAACTGAACAAATGAACAAATGAACAAATGAACAAATGAACAAATGAACAAATGAACAAATGAACAAATGAACAAATGAACAAATGAACAAATGAACAAATGAACAAATGAACAAATGAACAAATGAACAAATGAACAAATGAACAAATGAACAAATGAACAAATGAACAAATGAACAAATGAACAAATGAACAAATGAACAAATGAACAAATGAACAAATGAACAAATGAACAAATGAACAAATGAACAAATGAACAAATGAACAAATGAACAAATGAACAAATGAACAAATGAACAAATGAACAAATGAACAAATGAACAAATGAACAATTGAACAAATGAACAAATGAACAAATGTACAAATGAACAAATGAACAAATGAACAAATGAACAAATGAACAAATGAACAAATAAACAAATGAACAATTGAACAAATGAACAAATGAACAAATGAACAAATGAACAAATGAACAAATGAACAAATGAACCAATGAACCAATGAACCAATGAACCAATGAACCAATGAACCAATGAACCAAAGATCCAATGAACCAAAGAACCAAAGAACCAATGACCCAATGAACCAATGAACCAATGAACCAATGAACCAATGAACCAATGAACCAATGAACCAATGAACCAATGAACCAATGAACCAATGAACCAATGAACCAATGAACCAATGAACCAATGAACCAATGAACCAATGAACCAATGAACAAATGAACAAATGAACAAATGAACAAATGAACAAATGAACAAATGAACAAATGAACAAATGAACAAATGAACAAATGAACAAATGAACAAATGAAGAAATGAAGAAATGAAGAAATGAAGAAATGAAGAAATGAAGAAATGAAGAAATGAAGAAATGAAGAAATGAAGAAATGAAGAAATGAAGAAATGAAGAAATGAAGAAATGAAGAAATGAAGAAATGAAGAAATGAAGAAATGAAGAAATGAAGAAATGAAGAAATGAAGAAATGAAGAAATGAAGAAATGAAGAAATGAAGAAATGAAGAAATGAAGAAATGAACAAATGAAGAAATGAACAAATGAAGAAATGAATAAATGAAGAAATGAAGAAATGAAGAAATGAACAAATGAAGAAATGAACAAATGAACAAATGAAGAAATGAACAAATGAACAAATGAACAAATGAACAAATGAACAAATGAACAAATGAACAAATGAACAAATGAACAAATGAACAAATGAACAAATGAACAAATGAACAAATGAACAAATGAACAAATGAACAAATGAACAAATGAACAAATGAACAAATGAACAAATGAACAAATGAACAAATGAACAAATGAACAAATGAACAAATGAACAAATGAACAAATGAACAAATGAACAAATGAACAAATAATAAATGAACAAATGAACAAATGAACAAATGAACAAATGAACAAATGAACAAATGAACAAATGAACAAATGAACAAATGAACAAATGAACAAATGAACAAATGAACAAATGAACAAATGAACAAATGAACAAATGAACAAATGAACAAATGAACAAATGAACAAATGAACAAATGAACAATTGAACAAATGAACAAATGAACAAATGAACAAATGAACAAATGAACAAATGAACAAATGAACAAATGAACAAATGAACAAATGAACAAATGAACAAATGAACAAATGAACAAATGAACAAATGAACAAATGAACAAATGAACAAATGAACAAATGAACAAATGAACAAATAATAAATGAACAAATGAACAAATGAACAACTGAACAAATGAACAAATGAACAAATGAACAAATGAACAAATGAACAAATGAACAAATGAACAAATGAACAAATGAACAAATGAACAAATGAACAAATGAACAAATGAACAAATGAACAAATGAACAAATGAACAAATGAACAAATGAACAAATGAACAAATGAACAAATGAACAAATGAACAAATGAACAATTGAACAAATGAACAAATGAACAAATGTACAAATGAACAAATGAACAAATGAACAAATGAACAAATGAACAAATGAACAAATAAACAAATGAACAATTGAACAAATGAACAAATGAACAAATGAACAAATGAACAAATGAACAAATGAACAAATGAACAAATGAACCAATGAACCAATGAACCAATGAACCAATGAACCAATGAACCAATGAACCAAAGATCCAATGAACCAAAGAACCAAAGAACCAATGACCCAATGAACCAATGAACCAATGAACCAATGAACCAATGAACCAATGAACCAATGAACCAATGAACCAATGAACCAATGAACCAATGAACCAATGAACCAATGAACCAATGATCCAATGAACCATTGAACCAATGAACCAATGAAACAATGAACCAATGAACCAATGAACCAATGACCCAATGAACCAATGAACCAATGAACCAATGAACCAATGAACCAATGAACCAATGAACCAATGAACCAATGAACCAATGAACCAATGAACCAATGAACCAATGAACCAATGAACAAATGAACAAATGAAGAAATGAAGAAATGAAGAAATGAAGAAATGAAGAAATGAAGAAATGAAGAAATGAAGAAATGAAGAAATGAAGAAATGAAGAAATGAAGAAATGAAGAAATGAAGAAATGAAGAAATGAAGAAATGAAGAAATGAAGAAATGAAGAAATGAAGAAATGAAGAAATGAAGAAATGAAGAAATGAAGAAATGAAGAAATGAAGAAATGAAGAAATGAAGAAATGAAGAAATGAAGAAATGAAGAAATGAAGAAATGAAGAAATGAAGAAATGAAGAAATGAAGAAATGAAGAAATGAAGAAATGAAGAAATGAAGAAATGAAGAAATGAAGAAATGAACAAATGAAGAAATGAACAAATGAAGAAATGAACAAATGAAGAAATGAATAAATGAAGAAACGAAGAAATGAAGAAATGAAGAAATGAACAAATGAAGAAATGAACAAATGAACAAATGAACAAATGAACAAATGAACAAATGAACAAATGAACAAATGAACAAATGAACAAATGAAGAAATGAACAAATGAACAAATGAACAAATGAACAAATGAACAAATGAACAAATGAACAAATGAACAAATGAACAAATGAACAAATGAACAAATGAACAAATGAACAAATGAACAAATGAACAAATGAACAAATGAACAAATAATAAATGAACAAATGAACAAATGAACAAATGAACAAATGAACAAATGAACAAATGAACAAATGAACAAATGAACAAATGAACAAATGAACAAATGAACAAATGAACAAATGAACAAATGAACAAATGAACAAATGAACAAATGAACAAATGAACAATTGAACAATTGAACAAATGAACAAATGAACAAATGAACAAATGAACAAATGAACAAATGAACAAATGAACAAATGAACAAATGAACAAATGAACAAATGAACAAATGAACAAATGAACAAATGAACAAATGCACAAATGAACAAATGAACAAATGAACAAATGAACAAATGAAAGAATGAACAAATGAACAAATGAACAAATGAACAAATGAACAAATGAACAAATGAACAAATGAACAAATGAACAAATGAACAAATGAACAAATGAACAAATGAACAAATGAACAAATGAACAAATGAACAAATGAACAAATGAACAAATGAACAAATGAACAAATGAACAAATGAACAAATGAACAAATGAACAAATGAACAAATGAACAAATGAACAAATGAACAAATGAACAAATGAACAAATGAACAAATGAACAAATGAACAAATGAACAAATGAACAAATGAACAAATGAACAATTGAGCAAATGAACAAATGAACAAATGAACAAATGAACAAATGAACAAATGAACAAATGAACAAATGAGCAAATGAACAAATGAACAAATGAACAAATGAACAAATGAACAAATGAACAAATGAACAAATGAACAAATGAACAAATGAACAAATGAACAAATGAACAAATGAACAAATGAACAAATGAACAAATGAACAATTGAACAAATGAACAAATGAACAAATGAACAAATGAACAAATGAACAAATGAACAAATGAACAAATGAACAAATGAACAAATGAACAAATGAACAAATGAACCAATGAACCAATGAACAAATGAACCAATGAACAAATGAACAAATGAACAAATGAACAAATGAACAAATGAACAAATGAACAAATGAACAAATGAACAAATGAACAAATGAACAAATGAACAAATGAACAAATGAACAAATGAACAAATGAACAAATGAACAAATGAACAAATGAACAAATGAACAAATGAACAAATGAACAAATGAACAAATGAACAAATGAACAAATGAACAAATGAACAAATGAACAAATGAACAAATGAACAAATGAACAAATGAACAAATGAACAAATGAACAAATGAACAAATGAACAAATGAACAAATGAACAAATGAACAAATGAACAAATGAACAAATGAACAAATGAACAAATGAACAAATGAACAAATGAACAAATGAACAAATGAACAAATGAACAAATGAACAAATGAACAAATGAACAAATGAACAAATGAACAAATGAACAAATGAAAAAATGAACAAATGAACAAATGAACAAATGAGCAAATGAACAAATGAGCAAATGAACAAATGAACAAATGAACAAATGATCAAATGAACAAATGAACAAATGAACAAATGAACAAATGAACAAATGAACAAATGAACAAATGAACAAATGAACAAATGAACAAATGAACAAATGAACAAATGAACAAATGAACAAATGAACAAATGAACAAATGAACAAATGAACAAATGAACAAATGAACAAATGAACAAATGAACAAATGAACAAATGAACAAATGAACAAATGAACAAATGAACAAATGAACAAATGAACAAATGAACAAATGAACAAATGAACAAATGAACAAATGAACAAATGAACAAATGAACAAATGATCAAATGAACAAATGAACAAATGAACAAATGAACAAATGAACAAATGAACAAATGAACAAATGAACAAATGAACAAATGAACAAATGAACAAATGAACAAATGAACAAATGAACAAATGAACAAATGAACAAATGAACAAATGAACAAATGAACAAATGAACAAATGAACAAATGAACAAATGTACAAATGAACAAATGAACAAATGAACAAATGAACAAATGAACAAATGAACAAATGAAATAATGAACAAATGAACAAATGAACAAATGAACAAATGAACAAATGAACAAATGAACAAATGAACAAATGAACAAATGAACAAATGAACAAATGAACAAATGAACAAATGAACAAATGAACAAATGAACAAATGAACAAATGAACAAATGAACAAATGAACAAATGAACAAATGAACAAATGAACAAATGAACAAATGAACAAATGATCAAATGAACAAATGAACAAATGAACAAATGAACAAATGAACAAATGAACAAATGAACAAATGAACAAATGAACAAATGAACAAATGAACAAATGAACAAATGAACAAATGAACAAATGAACAAATGAACAAATGAACAAATGAACAAATGAACAAATGAACAAATGAACAAATGAACAAATGAACAAATGAACAAATGAACAAATGAACAAATGAACAAATGAACAAATGAACAAATGAACAAATGAACAAATGAACAAATGAACAAATGAACAAATGAACAAATGAACAAATGAACAAATGAACAAATGAACAAATGAACAAATGGACACATGAACAAATGGACAAATGAACAAATGAACAAATGAACAAATGAACAATTGAACAAATGAACAAATGAAGAAATGAACAAATGAACAAATGAACAAATGAACAAATGAACAAATGAACAAATGAACAAATGAACAAATGAACAAATGAACAAATGAACAAATGAACAAATGAACAAATGAACAAATGATCAAATGAACAAATGAACAAATGAACAAATGAACAAATGAACAAATGAACAAATGAACAAATGAACAAATGAACCAATGAACAAATGAACAAATGAACAAATGAACAAATGAACTAATGAACAAATGAACAAATGAACAAATGAACAAATGAACAAATGAAAGAATGAACAAATGAACATATGAAAGAATGAACAAATGAACAAATGAACAAATGAACAAATGAACAAATGAAAAAATGAACAAATGAAAGAATGAACAAATGAAAGAATGAACAAATGAACAAATGAAAGAATGAACAAATGAACAAATGAACAAATGAACAAATGAACAAATGAACAAATGAACAAATGAACAAATGAACAAATGAACAAATGATCAAATGATCAAATGAACAAATGAACAAATGAACAAATGAACAAATGAACAAATGAACAAATGAACAAATGAACAAATGAACAAATGAACAAATGAACAAATGATCAAATGAACAAATGAACAAATGAACAAATGAACAAATGAACAAATGAACAAATGAACAAATGAACAAATGAACAAATGAACAAATGAACAAATGAACAAATGAACAAATTAACAAATGAACAAATGAACAAATGAACAAATGAACAAATGAACAAATAAACAAATGAACAAATGAACAAATGAACCAATGAACCAATGAACAAATGAACAAATGAACAAATGAACAAATGAACAAATGAACAAATGAAAGAATGAACAAATGAACAAATGAAAGAATGAACAAATGAACAAATGAACGAATGAACAAATGAACAAATGAACAAATGAACAAATGAACAAATGAACAAATGAACAAATGAACAAATGAACAAGTGAACAAATGAACAAATGAACAAATGAACAAATGAACAAATGAACAAATGAACAAATGAACAAATGAACAAATGAACAAATGAACAAATGAACAAATGAACAAATGAACAAATGAACAAATGAACAAATGAACAAATGAACAAATGAACAAATGAACAAATGAACAAATGAACAAATGAACAAATGAACAAATGAACAAATGAACAAATGAACAAATGAACAAATGAACAAATGAACAAATGAACAAATGAACAAATGAACAAATGAACAAATGAACAAATGAACAAATGAACAAATGAACAAATGAACAAATGAACAAATGAACAAATGAACAAATGAACAAATGAACAAATGAACAAATGAACAAATTAACAAATGAACAAATGAACAAATGAACAAATGAACAAATGAACAAATGAACAAATGAACAAATGAACAAATGAACCAATGAACCAATGAACAAATGAACAAATGAACAAATGAACAAATGAACAAATGAAAGAATGAACAAATGAACAAATGAAAGAATGAACAAATGAACAAATGAACGAATGAACAAATGAACAAATGAACAAATGAACAAATGAACAAATGAACAAATGAACAAATGAACAAATGAACAAATGAACAAATGAACAAATGAACAAATGAACAAATGAACAAATGGACAAATGAACAAATGAACAAATGAACAAATGAACAAATGAACAAATGAACAAATGAACAAATGAACAAATGAACAAATGAACAAATGAACAAATGAACAAATGAACAAATAAACAAATGAACAAATGAACAAATGAACAAATGAACAAATGAACAAATGAACAAATGAACAAATGAACAAATGAACAAATGAACAAATGAACAAATGAACAAATGAACAAATGAACAAATGAACAAATGAACAAATGAACCAATGAACAAATGAACAAATGAACAAATGAACAAATGAACAAATGAACAAATGAACAAATGAACAAATGAACAAATGAACAAATGAACAAATGAACAAATGAACAAATGAACAAATGAACAAATGAACAAATGAACAAATGAACAAATGAACAAATGAACAAATGAACAAATGAACAAATGAACAAATGAACAAATGAACAAATGAACAAATGAACAAATGAACAAATGAACAAATGAACAAATGAACAAATGAACAAATGAACAAATGAACAAATGAACAAATGAACAAATGAACAAATGAACAAATGAACAAATGAACAAATGAACAAATGAACAAATGAACAAATGAACAAATGAACAAATGAACAAATGAACAAATGAACAAATGAACAAATGAACAAATGAACAAATGAACAAATGAACAAATGAACAAATGAACAAATGAACAAATGAACAAATGAACAAATGAACAAATGAACAAATGAACAAATGAACAAATGAACAAATGAACAAATGAAAAAATGAACAAATGAACAAATGAACAAATGAACAAATGAGCAAATGAACAAATGAGCAAATGAACAAATGAACAAATGAACAAATGATCAAATGAACAAATGAACAAATGAACAAATGAACAAATGAACAAATGAACAAATGAACAAATGAACAAATGAACAAATGAACAAATGAACAAATGAACAAATGAACAAATGAACAAATGAACAAATGAACAAATGAACAAATGAACAAATGAACAAATGAACAAATGAACAAATGAACAAATGAACAAATGAACAAATGAACAAATGAACAAATGAACAAATGAACAAATGAACAAATGAACAAATGAACAAATGAACAAATGAACAAATGAACAAATGAACAAATGAACAAATGAACAAATGATCAAATGAACAAATGAACAAATGAACAAATGAACAAATGAACAAATGAACAAATGAACAAATGAACAAATGAACAAATGAACAAATGAACAAATGAACAAATGAACAAATGAACAAATGAACAAATGAACAAATGAACAAATGAACAAATGAACAAATGAACAAATGAACAAATGAACAAATGTACAAATGAACAAATGAACAAATGAACAAATGAACAAATGAACAAATGAACAAATGAAATAATGAACAAATGAACAAATGAACAAATGAACAAATGAACAAATGAACAAATGAACAAATGAACAAATGAACAAATGAACAAATGAACAAATGAACAAATGAACAAATGAACAAATGAACAAATGAACAAATGAACAAATGAACAAATGAACAAATGAACAAATGAACAAATGAACAAATGAACAAATGAACAAATGAACAAATGATCAAATGAACAAATGAACAAATGAACAAATGAACAAATGAACAAATGAACAAATGAACAAATGAACAAATGAACAAATGAACAAATGAACAAATGAACAAATGAACAAATGAACAAATGAACAAATGAACAAATGAACAAATGAACAAATGAACAAATGAACAAATGAACAAATGAACAAATGAACAAATGAACAAATGAACAAATGAACAAATGAACAAATGAACAAATGAACAAATGAACAAATGAACAAATGAACAAATGAACAAATGAACAAATGAACAAATGAACAAATGAACAAATGAACAAATGGACACATGAACAAATGGACAAATGAACAAATGAACAAATGAACAAATGAACAATTGAACAAATGAACAAATGAAGAAATGAACAAATGAACAAATGAACAAATGAACAAATGAACAAATGAACAAATGAACAAATGAACAAATGAACAAATGAACAAATGAACAAATGAACAAATGAACAAATGAACAAATGATCAAATGAACAAATGAACAAATGAACAAATGAACAAATGAACAAATGAACAAATGAACAAATGAACAAATGAACCAATGAACAAATGAACAAATGAACAAATGAACAAATGAACTAATGAACAAATGAACAAATGAACAAATGAACAAATGAACAAATGAACAAATGAAAGAATGAACAAATGAACATATGAAAGAATGAACAAATGAACAAATGAACAAATGAACAAATGAACAAATGAAAAAATGAACAAATGAAAGAATGAACAAATGAAAGAATGAACAAATGAACAAATGAAAGAATGAACAAATGAACAAATGAACAAATGAACAAATGAACAAATGAACAAATGAACAAATGAACAAATGAACAAATGAACAAATGATCAAATGATCAAATGAACAAATGAACAAATGAACAAATGAACAAATGAACAAATGAACAAATGAACAAATGAACAAATGAACAAATGAACAAATGAACAAATGATCAAATGAACAAATGAACAAATGAACAAATGAACAAATGAACAAATGAACAAATGAACAAATGAACAAATGAACAAATGAACAAATGAACAAATGAACAAATGAACAAATTAACAAATGAACAAATGAACAAATGAACAAATGAACAAATGAACAAATAAACAAATGAACAAATGAACAAATGAACCAATGAACCAATGAACAAATGAACAAATGAACAAATGAACAAATGAACAAATGAACAAATGAAAGAATGAACAAATGAACAAATGAAAGAATGAACAAATGAACAAATGAACGAATGAACAAATGAACAAATGAACAAATGAACAAATGAACAAATGAACAAATGAACAAATGAACAAATGAACAAGTGAACAAATGAACAAATGAACAATTGAACAAATGAACAAATGAACAAATGAACAAATGAACAAATGAACAAATGAACAAATGAACAAATGAACAAATGAACAAATGAACAAATGAACAAATGAACAAATGAACAAATGAACAAATTAACAAATGAACAAATGAACAAATGAACAAATGAACAAATGAACAAATGAACAAATGAACAAATGAACAAATGAACCAATGAACCAATGAACAAATGAACAAATGAACAAATGAACAAATGAACAAATGAAAGAATGAACAAATGAACAAATGAAAGAATGAACAAATGAACAAATGAACGAATGAACAAATGAACAAATGAACAAATGAACAAATGAACAAATGAACAAATGAACAAATGAACAAATGAACAAATGAACAAATGAACAAATGAACAAATGAACAAATGAACAAATGAACAAATGGACAAATGAACAAATGAACAAATGAACAAATGAACAAATGAACAAATGAACAAATGAACAAATGAACAAATGAACAAATGAACAAATGAACAAATGAACAAATGAACAAATAAACAAATGAACAAATGAACAAATGAACAAATGAACAAATGAACAAATGAACAAATGAACAAATGAACAAATGAACAAATGAACAAATGAACAAATGAACAAATGAACAAATGAACAAATGAACAAATGAACAAATGAACCAATGAACAAATGAACAAATGAACAAATGAACAAATGAACAAATGAACAAATGAACAAATGAACAAATGAACAAATGAACAAATGAACAAATGAACAAATGAACAAATGAACAAATGAACAAATGAACAAATGAACAAATGAACAAATGAACAAATGAACAAATGAACAAATGAACAAATGAACAAATGAACAAATGAACAAATGAACAAATGAACAAATGAACAAATGAACAAATGAACAAATGAACAAATGAACAAATGAACAAATGAACAAATGAACAAATGAACAAATGAACAAATGAACAAATGAACAAATGAACAAATGAACAAATGAACAAATGAACAAATGAACAAATGAACAAATGAACAAATGAACAAATGAACCAATGAACAAATGAACAAATGAACAAATGAACAAATGAACAAATGAACAAATGAACAAATGAACAAATGAACAAATGAACAAATGAACAAATGAACAAATGAACAAATGAACAAATGAACAAATGAACAAATGAACAAATGAACAAATGAACAAATGAACAAATGAACAAATGAACAAATGAACAAATGAACAAATGAACAAATGAACAAATGAACAAATGAACAAATGAACAAATGAACAAATGAACAAATGAACAAATGAACAAATGAACAAATGAACAAATGAACAAATGAACAAATGAACAAATGAACAAATGAACAAATGAACAAATGAACAAATGAACAAATGAACAAATGAACAAATGAACAAATGAACAAATGAACAAATGAACAAATGAACAAATGAACAAATGAACAAATGATCAAATGAACAAATGAACAAATGAACAAATGAACAAATGAACAAATGAACAAATGAACAAATGAAAGAATGAACAAATGAACAAATGAACAAATGAACAAATGAACAAATGAACAAATGAACAAATGAACAAATGAACAAATGAACAAATGAACAAATGAACAAATGAACAAATGTACAAATGAACAAATGAACAAATGAACAAATGAACAAATGAACAAATGAACAAATAAACAAATGAACAATTGAACAAATGAACAAATGAACAAATGAACAAATGAACAAATGAACAAATGAACAAATGAACCAATGAACCAATGAACCAATGAACCAATGAACCAATGAACCAAAGATCCAATGAACCAAAGAACCAAAGAACCAATGACCCAATGAACCAATGAACCAATGAACCAATGAACCAATGAACCAATGAACCAATGAACCAATGAACCAATGAACCAATGAACCAATGAACCAATGAACCAATGAACCAATGAACCAATCAACCAATGAACCAATGAACCAATGATCCAATGAACCATTGAACCAATGAACCAATGAAACAATGAACCAATGAACCAATGAACCAATGAACCAATGACCCAATGAACCAATGAACCAATGAACCAATGAACCAATGAACCAATGAACCAATGAACCAATGAACCAATGAACCAATGAACCAATGAACCAATGAACCAATGAACCAATGAACCAATGAACCAATGAACCAATGAACCAATGAACCAATGAACAAATGAACAAATGAACAAATGAACAAATGAACAAATGAACAAATGAACAAATGAACAAATGAACAAATGAACAAATGAACAAATGAACAAATGAACAAATGAAGAAATGAAGAAATGAAGAAATGAAGAAATGAAGAAATGAAGAAATGAAGAAATGAAGAAATGAAGAAATGAAGAAATGAAGAAATGAAGAAATGAAGAAATGAAGAAATGAAGAAATGAAGAAATGAAGAAATGAAGAAATGAAGAAATGAAGAAATGAAGAAATGAAGAAATGAAGAAATGAAGAAATGAAGAAATGAAGAAATGAAGAAATGAAGAAATGAAGAAATGAAGAAATGAAGAAATGAAGAAATGAAGAAATGAAGAAATGAAGAAATGAACAAATGAAGAAATGAACAAATGAAGAAATGAATAAATGAAGAAATGAAGAAATGAAGAAATGAACAAATGAAGAAATGAACAAATGAACAAATGAAGAAATGAACAAATGAACAAATGAACAAATGAACAAATGAACAAATGAACAAATGAACAAATGAACAAATGAACAAATGAACAAATGAACAAATGAACAAATGAACAAATGAACAAATGAACAAATGAACAAATGAACAAATGAACAAATGAACAATTGAACAAATGAACAAATGAACAAATGAACAAATGAACAAATAATAAATGAACAAATGAACAAATGAACAAATGAACAAATGAACAAATGAACAAATGAACAAATGAACAAATGAACAAATGAACAAATGAACAAATGAACAAATGAACAAATGAACAAATGAACAAATGAACAAATGAACAAATGAACAAATGAACAAATGAACAAATGTACAAATGAACAAATGAACAAATGAACAAATGAACAAATGAACAAATGAACAAATGAAATAATGAACAAATGAACAAATGAACAAATGAACAAATGAACAAATGAACAAATGAACAAATGAACAAATGAACAAATGAACAAATGAACAAATGAACAAATGAACAAATGAACAAATGAACAAATGAACAAATGAACAAATGAACAAATGAACAAATGAACAAATGAACAAATGAACAAATGAACAAATGAACAAATGAACAAATGATCAAATGAACAAATGAACAAATGAACAAATGAACAAATGAACAAATGAACAAATGAACAAATGAACAAATGAACAAATGAACAAATGAACAAATGAACAAATGAACAAATGAACAAATGAACAAATGAACAAATGAACAAATGAACAAATGAACAAATGAACAAATGAACAAATGAACAAATGAACAAATGAACAAATGAACAAATGAACAAATGAACAAATGAACAAATGAACAAATGAACAAATGAACAAATGAACAAATGAACAAATGAACAAATGAACAAATGAACAAATGAACAAATGAACAAATGAACAAATGAACAAATGAACAAATGAACAAATGAACAAATGGACACATGAACAAATGGACAAATGAACAAATGAACAAATGAACAAATGAACAATTGAACAAATGAACAAATGAAGAAATGAACAAATGAACAAATGAACAAATGAACAAATGAACAAATGAACAAATGAACAAATGAACAAATGAACAAATGAACAAATGAACAAATGAACAAATGAACAAATGAACAAATGATCAAATGAACAAATGAACAAATGAACAAATGAACAAATGAACAAATGAACAAATGAACAAATGAACAAATGAACCAATGAACAAATGAACAAATGAACAAATGAACAAATGAACTAATGAACAAATGAACAAATGAACAAATGAACAAATGAACAAATGAACAAATGAAAGAATGAACAAATGAACATATGAAAGAATGAACAAATGAACAAATGAACAAATGAACAAATGAACAAATGAAAAAATGAACAAATGAAAGAATGAACAAATGAAAGAATGAACAAATGAACAAATGAAAGAATGAACAAATGAACAAATGAACAAATGAACAAATGAACAAATGAACAAATGAACAAATGAACAAATGAACAAATGAACAAATGATCAAATGATCAAATGAACAAATGAACAAATGAACAAATGAACAAATGAACAAATGAACAAATGAACAAATGAACAAATGAACAAATGAACAAATGAACAAATGATCAAATGAACAAATGAACAAATGAACAAATGAACAAATGAACAAATGAACAAATGAACAAATGAACAAATGAACAAATGAACAAATGAACAAATGAACAAATGAACAAATTAACAAATGAACAAATGAACAAATGAACAAATGAACAAATGAACAAATAAACAAATGAACAAATGAACAAATGAACCAATGAACCAATGAACAAATGAACAAATGAACAAATGAACAAATGAACAAATGAACAAATGAAAGAATGAACAAATGAACAAATGAAAGAATGAACAAATGAACAAATGAACGAATGAAAAAATGAACAAATGAACAAATGAACAAATGAACAAATGAACAAATGAACAAATGAACAAATGAACAAGTGAACAAATGAACAAATGAACAATTGAACAAATGAACAAATGAACAAATGAACAAATGAACAAATGAACAAATGAACAAATGAACAAATGAACAAATGAACAAATGAACAAATGAACAAATGAACAAATGAACAAATGAACAAATGAACAAATGAACAAATGAACAAATGAACAAATGAACAAATGAACAAATGAACAAATGAACAAATGAACAAATGAACAAATGAACAAATGAACAAATGAACAAATGAACAAATGAACAAATGAACAAATGAACAAATGAACAAATGAACAAATGAACAAATGAACAAATGAACAAATGAACAAATGAACAAATGAACAAATGAACAAATGAACAAATGAACAAATGAACAAATGAACAAATGAACAAATTAACAAATGAACAAATGAACAAATGAACAAATGAACAAATGAACAAATGAACAAATGAACAAATGAACAAATGAACCAATGAACCAATGAACAAATGAACAAATGAACAAATGAACAAATGAACAAATGAAAGAATGAACAAATGAACAAATGAAAGAATGAACAAATGAACAAATGAACGAATGAACAAATGAACAAATGAACAAATGAACAAATGAACAAATGAACAAATGAACAAATGAACAAATGAACAAATGAACAAATGAACAAATGAACAAATGAACAAATGAACAAATGGACAAATGAACAAATGAACAAATGAACAAATGAACAAATGAACAAATGAACAAATGAACAAATGAACAAATGAACAAATGAACAAATGAACAAATGAACAAATGAACAAATAAACAAATGAACAAATGAACAAATGAACAAATGAACAAATGAACAAATGAACAAATGAACAAATGAACAAATGAACAAATGAACAAATGAACAAATGAACAAATGAACAAATGAACAAATGAACAAATGAACAAATGAACCAATGAACAAATGAACAAATGAACAAATGAACAAATGAACAAATGAACAAATGAACAAATGAACAAATGAACAAATGAACAAATGAACAAATGAACAAATGAACAAATGAACAAATGAACAAATGAACAAATGAACAAATGAACAAATGAACAAATGAACAAATGAACAAATGAACAAATGAACAAATGAACAAATGAACAAATGAACAAATGAACAAATGAACAAATGAACAAATGAACAAATGAACAAATGAACAAATGAACAAATGAACAAATGAACAAATGAACAAATGAACAAATGAACAAATGAACAAATGAACAAATGAACAAATGAACAAATGAACAAATGAACAAATGAACAAATGAACAAATGAACAAATGAACAAATGAACAAATGAACAAATGAACCAATGAACAAATGAACAAATGAACAAATGAACAAATGAACAAATGAACAAATGAACAAATGAACAAATGAACAAATGAACAAATGAACAAATGAACAAATGAACAAATGAACAAATGAACAAATGAACAAATGAACAAATGAACAAATGAACAAATGAACAAATGAACAAATGAACAAATGAACAAATGAACAAATGAACAAATGAACAAATGAACAAATGAACAAATGAACAAATGAACAAATGAACAAATGAACAAATGAACAAATGAACAAATGAACAAATGAACAAATGAACAAATGAACAAATGAACAAATGAACAAATGAACAAATGAACAAATGATCAAATGAACAAATGAACAAATGAACAAATGAACAAATGAACAAATGAACAAATGAACAAATGAAAGAATGAACAAATGAACAAATGAACAAATGAACAAATGAACAAATGAACAAATGAACAAATGAACAAATGAACAAATGAACAAATGAACAAATGAACAAATGAACAAATGTACAAATGAACAAATGAACAAATGAACAAATGAACAAATGAACAAATGAACAAATAAACAAATGAACAATTGAACAAATGAACAAATGAACAAATGAACAAATGAACAAATGAACAAATGAACAAATGAACCAATGAACCAATGAACCAATGAACCAATGAACCAATGAACCAAAGATCCAATGAACCAAAGAACCAAAGAACCAATGACCCAATGAACCAATGAACCAATGAACCAATGAACCAATGAACCAATGAACCAATGAACCAATGAACCAATGAACCAATGAACCAATGAACCAATGAACCAATGAACCAATGAACCAATCAACCAATGAACCAATGAACCAATGATCCAATGAACCATTGAACCAATGAACCAATGAAACAATGAACCAATGAACCAATGAACCAATGAACCAATGACCCAATGAACCAATGAACCAATGAACCAATGAACCAATGAACCAATGAACCAATGAACCAATGAACCAATGAACCAATGAACCAATGAACCAATGAACCAATGAACCAATGAACCAATGAACCAATGAACCAATGAACCAATGAACCAATGAACAAATGAACAAATGAACAAATGAACAAATGAACAAATGAACAAATGAACAAATGAACAAATGAACAAATGAACAAATGAACAAATGAACAAATGAAGAAATGAAGAAATGAAGAAATGAAGAAATGAAGAAATGAAGAAATGAAGAAATGAAGAAATGAAGAAATGAAGAAATGAAGAAATGAAGAAATGAAGAAATGAAGAAATGAAGAAATGAAGAAATGAAGAAATGAAGAAATGAAGAAATGAAGAAATGAAGAAATGAAGAAATGAAGAAATGAAGAAATGAAGAAATGAAGAAATGAAGAAATGAAGAAATGAAGAAATGAAGAAATGAAGAAATGAAGAAATGAAGAAATGAAGAAATGAAGAAATGAAGAAATGAAGAAATGAAGAAATGAACAAATGAAGAAATGAACAAATGAAGAAATGAATAAATGAAGAAATGAAGAAATGAAGAAATGAACAAATGAAGAAATGAACAAATGAACAAATGAAGAAATGAACAAATGAACAAATGAACAAATGAACAAATGAACAAATGAACAAATGAACAAATGAACAAATGAACAAATGAACAAATGAACAAATGAACAAATGAACAAATGAACAAATGAACAAATGAACAAATGAACAAATGAACAAATGAACAAATGAACAAATGAACAAATGAACAAATGAACAAATGAACAAATAATAAATGAACAAATGAACAAATGAACAAATGAACAAATGAACAAATGAACAAATGAACAAATGAACAAATGAACAAATGAACAAATGAACAAATGAACAAATGAACAAATGAACAAATGAACAAATGAACAAATGAACAAATGAACAAATGAACAAATGAACAAATGAACAAATGAACAAATGAACAAATGAACAAATGAACAATTGAACAAATGAACAAATGAACAAATGAACAAATGAACAAATGAACAAATGAACAAATGAACAAATGAACAAATGAACAAATGAACAAATGAACAAATGAACAAATGAACAAATGAACAAATGAACAAATGAACAAATGAACAAATGAACAAATAATAAATGAACAAATGAACAAATGAACAACTGAACAAATGAACAAATGAACAAATGAACAAATGAACAAATGAACAAATGAACAAATGAACAAATGAACAAATGAACAAATGAACAAATGAACAAATGAACAAATGAACAAATGAACAAATGAACAAATGAACAAATGAACAAATGAACAAATGAACAAATGAACAAATGAACAAATGAACAAATGAACAAATGAACAAATGAACAAATGAACAAATGAACAAATGAACAATTGAACAAATGAACAAATGAACAAATGTACAAATGAACAAATGAACAAATGAACAAATGAACAAATGAACAAATGAACAAATAAACAAATGAACAATTGAACAAATGAACAAATGAACAAATGAACAAATGAACAAATGAACAAATGAACAAATGAACCAATGAACCAATGAACCAATGAACCAATGAACCAATGAACCAATGAACCAAAGATCCAATGAACCAAAGAACCAAAGAACCAATGACCCAATGAACCAATGAACCAATGAACCAATGAACCAATGAACCAATGAACCAATGAACCAATGAACCAATGAACCAATGAACCAATGAACCAATGAACCAATGAACCAATGAACCAATGAACCAATGAACCAATGAACCAATGAACAAATGAACAAATGAACAAATGAACAAATGAACAAATGAACAAATGAACAAATGAACAAATGAACAAATGAACAAATGAACAAATGAACAAATGAAGAAATGAAGAAATGAAGAAATGAAGAAATGAAGAAATGAAGAAATGAAGAAATGAAGAAATGAAGAAATGAAGAAATGAAGAAATGAAGAAATGAAGAAATGAAGAAATGAAGAAATGAAGAAATGAAGAAATGAAGAAATGAAGAAATGAAGAAATGAAGAAATGAAGAAATGAAGAAATGAAGAAATGAAGAAATGAAGAAATGAAGAAATGAAGAAATGAAGAAATGAAGAAATGAAGAAATGAAGAAATGAACAAATGAAGAAATGAACAAATGAAGAAATGAATAAATGAAGAAATGAAGAAATGAAGAAATGAACAAATGAAGAAATGAACAAATGAACAAATGAAGAAATGAACAAATGAACAAATGAACAAATGAACAAATGAACAAATGAACAAATGAACAAATGAACAAATGAACAAATGAACAAATGAACAAATGAACAAATGTACAAATGAACAAATGAACAAATGAACAAATGAACAAATGAACAAATGAACAAATAAACAAATGAACAATTGAACAAATGAACAAATGAACAAATGAACAAATGAACAAATGAACAAATGAACAAATGAACAAATGAACAAATGAACAAATGAACCAATGAACCAATGAACCAATGAACCAATGAACCAATGAACCAATGAACCAAAGATCCAATGAACCAAAGAACCAAAGAACCAATGACCCAATGAACCAATGAACCAATGAACCAATGAACCAATGAACCAATGAACCAATGAACCAATGAACCAATGAACCAATGAACCAATGAACCAATGAACCAATGAACCAATGATCCAATGAACCATTGAACCAATGAACCAATGAAACAATGAACCAATGAACCAATGAACCAATGACCCAATGAACCAATGAACCAATGAACCAATGAACCAATGAACCAATGAACCAATGAACCAATGAACCAATGAACCAATGAACCAATGAACCAATGAACCAATGAACCAATGAACAAATGAACAAATGAAGAAATGAAGAAATGAAGAAATGAAGAAATGAAGAAATGAAGAAATGAAGAAATGAAGAAATGAAGAAATGAAGAAATGAAGAAATGAAGAAATGAAGAAATGAACAAATGAACAAATGAACAAATGAACAAATGAACAAATGAACAAATGAACAAATGAACAAATGAACAAATGAAGAAATGAACAAATGAACAAATGAACAAATGAACAAATGAACAAATGAACAATTGAACAATTGAACAAATGAACAAATGAACAAATGAACAAATGAACAAATGAACAAATGAACAAATGAACAAATGAACAAATGAACAAATGAACAAATGAACAAATGAACAAATGAACAAATGAACAAATGCACAAATGAACAAATGAACAAATGAACAAATGAACAAATGAAAGAATGAACAAATGAACAAATGAACAAATGAACAAATGAACAAATGAACAAATGAACAAATGAACAAATGAACAAATGAACAAATGAACAAATGAACAAATGAACAAATGAACAAATGAACAAATGAACAAATGAACAAATGAACAAATGAACAAATGAACAAATGAACAAATGAACAAATGAACAAATGAACAAATGAACAAATGAACAAATGAACAAATGAACAAATGAACAAATGAACAAATGAACAAATGAACAAATGAACAAATGAACAAATGAACAATTGAGCAAATGAACAAATGAACAAATGAACAAATGAACAAATGAACAAATGAACAAATGAACAAATGAGCAAATGAACAAATGAACAAATGAACAAATGAACAAATGAACAAATGAACAAATGAACAAATGAACAAATGAACAAATGAACAAATGAACAAATGAACAAATGAACAAATGAACAAATGAACAATTGAACAAATGAACAAATGAACAAATGAACAAATGAACAAATGAACAAATGAACAAATGAACAAATGAACAAATGAACAAATGAACAAATGAACAAATGAACCAATGAACCAATGAACAAATGAACCAATGAACAAATGAACAAATGAACAAATGAACAAATGAACAAATGAACAAATGAACAAATGAACAAATGAACAAATGAACAAATGAACAAATGAACAAATGAACAAATGAACAAATGAACAAATGAACAAATGAACAAATGAACAAATGAACAAATGAACAAATGAACAAATGAACAAATGAACAAATGAACAAATGAACAAATGAACAAATGAACAAATGAACAAATGAACAAATGAACAAATGAACAAATGAACAAATGAACAAATGAACAAATGAACAAATGAACAAATGAACAAATGAACAAATGAACAAATGAACAAATGAACAAATGAACAAATGAACAAATGAACAAATGAACAAATGAACAAATGAACAAATGAACAAATGAACAAATGAACAAATGAACAAATGAACAAATGAACAAATGAACAAATGAACAAATGAACAAATGAAAAAATGAACAAATGAACAAATGAACAAATGAGCAAATGAACAAATGAGCAAATGAACAAATGAACAAATGAACAAATGATCAAATGAACAAATGAACAAATGAACAAATGAACAAATGAACAAATGAACAAATGAACAAATGAACAAATGAACAAATGAACAAATGAACAAATGAACAAATGAACAAATGAACAAATGAACAAATGAACAAATGAACAAATGAACAAATGAACAAATGAACAAATGAACAAATGAACAAATGAACAAATGAACAAATGAACAAATGAACAAATGAACAAATGAACAAATGAACAAATGAACAAATGAACAAATGAACAAATGAACAAATGAACAAATGAACAAATGAACAAATGAACAAATGATCAAATGAACAAATGAACAAATGAACAAATGAACAAATGAACAAATGAACAAATGAACAAATGAACAAATGAACAAATGAACAAATGAACAAATGAACAAATGAACAAATGAACAAATGAACAAATGAACAAATGAACAAATGAACAAATGAACAAATGAACAAATGAACAAATGAACAAATGTACAAATGAACAAATGAACAAATGAACAAATGAACAAATGAACAAATGAACAAATGAAATAATGAACAAATGAACAAATGAACAAATGAACAAATGAACAAATGAACAAATGAACAAATGAACAAATGAACAAATGAACAAATGAACAAATGAACAAATGAACAAATGAACAAATGAACAAATGAACAAATGAACAAATGAACCAATGAACCAATGAACCAATGAACCAATGAACCAATGAACAAATGAACCAATGAACCAATGAACCAATGAACCAAAGAACCAAAGAACCAATGACCCAATGAACCAATGAACCAGTGAACCAATGAACCAATGAACCAATGAACCAATGAACCAATGAACCAATGAACCAATGAACCAATGAACCAATGAACCAATGAACCAATGACCCAATGAACCAATGAACCAATGAACCAATGAACCAATGAACCAATGAACCAATGAACCAATGAACCAATGAACAAATGAACAAATGAACGAATGAAAGAATGAACAAATGAAAGAATGAACGAATGAAAGAATGAACAAATGAAAGAATGAACAAATGAACAAATGAACAAATGAACAAATGAACAAATGAACAAATGAACAAATGAACAAATGAACAAATGAACAAATGAACAAATGAACAAATGAACAAATGAACAAATGAACAAATGAACAAATGAACAAATGAACAAATGAACAAATGAACAAATGAACAAATGAACAAATGAACAAATGAACAAATGAACAAATGAACAAATGAACAAATGAACAAATGAACAAATGAACAAATGAACAAATGAACAAATGAACAAATGAACAAATGAACAAATGAACAAATGAACAAATGAACAAATGAACAAATGAACAAATGAACAAATGAACAAATGAAGAAATGAAGAAATGAAGAAATGAAGAAATGAAGAAATGAAGAAATGAAGAAATGAAGAAATGAAGAAATGAAGAAATGAAGAAATGAAGAAATGAAGAAATGAACAAATGAAGAAATGAACAAATGAAGAAATGAATAAATGAAGAAATGAAGAAATGAAGAAATGAAGAAATGAACAAATGAAGAAATGAACAAATGAACAAATGAACAAATGAAGAAATGAACAAATGAACAAATGAACAAATGAACAAATGAAGAAATGAACAAATGAACAAATGAACAAATGAACAAATGAACAAATGAACAAATGAACAAATGAACAAATGAACAAATGAACAAATGAACAAATGAACAAATGAACAAATGAACAAATGAACAAATAATAAATGAACAAATGAACAAATGAACAAATGAACAAATGAACAAATGAACAAATGAACAAATGAACAAATGAACAAATGAACAAATGAACAAATGAACAAATGAACAAATGAACAAATGAACAAATGAACAAATGAACAATTGAACAATTGAACAAATGAACAAATGAACAAATGAACAAATGAACAAATGAACAAATGAACAAATGAACAAATGAACAAATGAACAAATGAACAAATGAACAAATGAACAAATGAACAAATGCACAAATGAACAAATGAACAAATGAACAAATGAACAAATGAACAAATGAACAAATGAACAAATGAACAAATGAACAAATGAACAAATGAACAAATGAACAAATGAACAAATGAACAAATGAACAAATGAACAAATGAACAAATGAACAAATGAACAAATGAACAAATGAACAAATGAACAAATGAACAAATGAACAAATGAACAAATGAACAAATGAACAAATGAACAAATGAACAAATGAACAAATGAACAAATGAACAAATGAACAAATGAACAAATGAACAAATGAACAAATGAACAAATGAACAAATGAACAAATGAACAAATGAACAAATGAACAAATGAACAAATGAACAAATGAGCAAATGAACAAATGAACAAATGAACAAATGAACAAATGAACAAATGAACAAATGAACAAATGAGCAAATGAACAAATGAACAAATGAACAAATGAACAAATGAACAAATGAACAAATGAACAAATGAACAAATGAACAAATGAACAAATGAACAAATGAACAAATGAACAATTGAACAAATGAACAAATGAACAAATGAACAAATGAACAAATGAACAAATGAACAAATGAACAAATGAACAAATGAACAAATGAACAAATGAACAAATGAACAAATGAACAAATGAACAAATGAACAAATGAACAAATGAACAAATGAACAAATGAACAAATGAACAAATGAACAAATGAACAAATGAACAAATGAACAAATGAGCAAATGAACAAATGAGCAAATGAACAAATGAACAAATGAACAAATGAACAAATGATCAAATGAACAAATGAACAAATGAACAAATGAACAAATGAACAAATGAACAAATGAACAAATGAACAAATGAACAAATGAACAAATGAACAAATGAACAAATGAACAAATGAACAAATGAACAAATGAACAAATGAACAAATGAACAAATGAACAAATGAACAAATGAACAAATGAACAAATGAACAAATGAACAAATGAACAAATGAACAAATGAACAAATGAACAAATGAACAAATGAACAAATGAACAAATGAACAAATGAACAAATGAACAAATGAACAAATGAACAAATGAACAAATGAACAAATGAACAAATGAACAAATGAACAAATGAACAAATGATCAAATGAACAAATGAACAAATGAACAAATGAACAAATGAACAAATGAACAAATGAACAAATGAACAAATGAACAAATGAACAAATGAACAAATGAACAAATGAACAAATGAACAAATGAACAAATGAACAAATGAACAAATGAACAAATGAACAAATGAACAAATGAACAAATGAACAAATGTACAAATGAACAAATGAACAAATGAACAAATGAACAAATGAACAAATGAACAAATGAAATAATGAACAAATGAACAAATGAACAAATTAACAAATGAACAAATGAACAAATGAACAAATGAACAAATGAACAAATGAACAAATGAACAAATGAACAAATGAACAAATGAACAAATGAACAAATGAACAAATGAACAAATGAACAAATGAACAAATGAACAAATGAACAAATGAACAAATGAACAAATGAACAAATGAACAAATGAACAAATGAACAAATGAACAAATGAACAAATGAACAAATGAACAAATGAACAAATAAACAAATGAACAAATGAACAAATGAACAAATGAACAAATGAACAAATGAACAAATGAACAAATGAACAAATGAACAAATGAACAAATGAACAAATGAACAAATGAACAAATGAACAAATGAACAAATGAACAAATGAACAAATGAACAAATGAACAAATGAACAAATGAACAAATGAACAAATGAACAAATGAACAAATGAACAAATGAACAAATGAACAAATGAACAAATGAACAAATGAACAAATGAACAAATGAACAAATGAACAAATGAACAAATGAACAAATGAACAAATGAACAAATGAACAAATGAACAAATGAACAAATGAACAAATGAACAAATGAACAAATGAACAAATGAACAAATGAACAAATGAACAAATGAACAAATGAACAAATGAACAAATGAACAAATGAACAAATGAACAAATGAACAAATGAACAAATGAACAAATAAACAAATGAACAAATGAACAAATGAACAAATGAACAAATGAACAAATGAACAAATGAACAAATGAACAAATGAACAAATGAACAAATGAACAAATGAACAAATGAACAAATGAACAAATGAACAAATGAACAAATGAACAAATGAACAAATGAACAAATGAACAAATGAACAAATGAACAAATGAACAAATGAACAAATGAACAAATGAACAAATGAACAAATGAACAAATGAACAAATGAACAAATGAACAAATGAACAAATGAACAAATGAACAAATGAACAAATGAACAAATGAACAAATGAACAAATGAACAAATGAACAAATGAACAAATGAACAAATGAACAAATGAACAAATGAACAAATGAACAAATGAACAAATGAACAAATGAACAAATGGACAAATGAACAAATGAACAAATGAACAAATGAACAATTGAACAAATGAACAAATGAACAAATGAACAAATGAACAAATGAACAAATGAACAAATGAACAAATGAACAAATGAACAAATGAACAAATGAACAAATAAACAAATGAACAAATGAACAAATGGACAAATGAACAAATGAACAAATGAACAAATGAACAAATGATCAAATGAACAAATGAACAAATGAACAAATGAACAAATGAACAAATGAACAAATGAACCAATGAACCAATGAACAAATGAACCAATGAACAAATGAACAAATGAACAAATGAACAAATGAACAAATGAACAAATGAACAAATGAACAAATGAACAAATGAACAAATGAACAAATGAACAAATGAACAAATGAACAAATGAACAAATGAACAAATGAACAAATGAACAAATGAAAAAATGAACAAATGAACAAATGAGCAAATGAACAAATGAACAAATGAACAAATGAACAAATGAACAAATGAACAAATGAACAAATGAACAAATGAACAAATGAACAAATGAACAAATGAACAAATGAACAAATGAACAAATGAACAAATGAACAAATGAACAAATGAACAAATGAACAAATGAACAAATGAACAAATGAACAAATGAGCAAATGAACAAATGAGCAAATGAACAAATGAACAAATGAACAAATGAACAAATGAACAAATGAACAAATGAACAAATGAACAAATGAACAAATGAACAAATGAACAAATGAACAAATGAACAAATGAACAAATGAACAAATGAACAAATGAACAAATGAACAAATGAACAAATGAACAAATGAACAAATGAACAAATGAACAAATGAACAAATGAACAAATGAACAAATGAACAAATGAACAAATGAACAAATGAACAAATGAACAAATGAACAAATGAACAAATGAACAAATGAACAAATGAACAAATGAACAAATGAACAAATGAACAAATGAACAAATGAACAAATGAACAAATGAACAAATGAACAAATGAACAAATGATCAAATGAACTAATGAACAAATGAACAAATGAACAAATGAACAAATGAACAAATGAACAAATGAACAAATGAACAAATGAACAAATGAACAAATGAACAAATGAACAAATGAACAAATGAACAAATGAACAAATGAACAAATGAACAAATGAACAAATGAACAAATGAACAAATGAACAAATGTACAAATGAACAAATGAACAAATGAACAAATGAACAAATGAACAAATGAACAAATGAAATAATGAACAAATGAACAAATGAACAAATGAACAAATGAACAAATGAACAAATGAACAAATGAACAAATGAACAAATGAACAAATGAACAAATGAACAAATGAACAAATGAACAAATGAACAAATGAACAAATGAACAAATGAACAAATGAACCAATGAACCAATGAACCAATGAACCAATGAACCAATGAACAAATGAACCAATGAACCAATGAACCAATGAACCAAAGAACCAAAGAACCAATGACCCAATGAACCAATGAACCAGTGAACCAATGAACCAATGAACCAATGAACCAATGAACCAATGAACCAATGAACCAATGAACCAATGAACCAATGAACCAATGACCCAATGAACCAATGAACCAATCAACCAATGATCCAATGAACCAATGATCCAATGAACCAATGAACCTATGAACCAATGAACCAATGATCCAATGAACCAATGAAACAATGAACCAATGAACCAATGAACCAATGAACCAATGAACCAATGAACCAATGAACAAATGAACAAATGAACGAATGAAAGAATGAACAAATGAAAGAATGAACGAATGAAAGAATGAACAAATGAAAGAATGAACAAATGAACAAATGAACAAATGAACAAATGAACAAATGAACAAATGAACAAATGAACAAATGAACAAATGAACAAATGAACAAATGAACAAATGAACAAATGAACAAATGAACAAATGAACAAATGAACAAATGAACAAATGAACAAATGAACAAATGAACAAATGAACAAATGAACAAATGAACAAATGAACAAATGAACAAATGAACAAATGAACAAATGAACAAATGAACAAATGAACAAATGAACAAATGAACAAATGAACAAATGAACAAATGAACAAATGAACAAATGAACAAATGAACAAATGAACAAATGAACAAATGAACAAATGAACAAATGAACAAATGAACAAATGAACAAATGAACAAATGAACAAATGAACAAATGAACAAATGAACAAATGAACAAATGAACAAATGAACAAATGAACAAATGAACAAATGAACAAATGAACAAATGAACAAATGAACAAATGAACAAATGAACAAATGAACAAATGAACAAATGAACAAATGAACAAATGAACAAAAGAACAAATGAACAAATGAACAAATGAACAAATGAACAAATGAACAAATGAACAAATGAACAAATGAACAAATGAACAAATGAACAAATGAACAAATGAACAAATGAACAAATGAACAAATGAACAAATGAACAAATGAACAAATGAACAAATGAACAAATGAACAAATGAACAAATGAACAAATGAACAAATGAACAAATGAACAAATGAACAAATGAACAAATGAACAAATGAACAAATGAACAAATGAACAAATGAACAAATGAACAAATGAACAAATGAACAAATGAACAAATGAACAAATGAACAAATGAACAAATGAACAAATGAACAAATGAACAAATGATCAAATGAACTAATGAACAAATGAACAAATGAACAAATGAACAAATGAACAAATGAACAAATGAACAAATGAACAAATGAACAAATGAACAAATGAACAAATGAACAAATGAACAAATGAACAAATGAACAAATGAACAAATGAACAAATGAACAAATGAACAAATGAACAAATGAACAAATGTACAAATGAACAAATGAACAAATGAACAAATGAACAAATGAACAAATGAACAAATGAAATAATGAACAAATGAACAAATGAACAAATGAACAAATGAACAAATGAACAAATGAACAAATGAACAAATGAACAAATGAACAAATGAACAAATGAACAAATGAACAAATGAACAAATGAACAAATGAACAAATGAACAAATGAACAAATGAACCAATGAACCAATGAACCAATGAACCAATGAACCAATGAACAAATGAACCAATGAACCAATGAACCAATGAACCAAAGAACCAAAGAACCAATGACCCAATGAACCAATGAACCAGTGAACCAATGAACCAATGAACCAATGAACCAATGAACCAATGAACCAATGAACCAATGAACCAATGAACCAATGAACCAATGACCCAATGAACCAATGAACCAATCAACCAATGATCCAATGAACCAATGATCCAATGAACCAATGAACCTATGAACCAATGAACCAATGATCCAATGAACCAATGAAACAATGAACCAATGAACCAATGAACCAATGAACCAATGAACCAATGAACCAATGAACAAATGAACAAATGAACGAATGAAAGAATGAACAAATGAAAGAATGAACGAATGAAAGAATGAACAAATGAAAGAATGAACAAATGAACAAATGAACAAATGAACAAATGAACAAATGAACAAATGAACAAATGAACAAATGAACAAATGAACAAATGAACAAATGAACAAATGAACAAATGAACAAATGAACAAATGAACAAATGAACAAATGAACAAATGAACAAATGAACAAATGAACAAATGAACAAATGAACAAATGAACAAATGAACAAATGAACAAATGAACAAATGAACAAATGAACAAATGAACAAATGAACAAATGAACAAATGAACAAATGAACAAATGAACAAATGAACAAATGAACAAATGAACAAATGAACAAATGAACAAATGAACAAATGAACAAATGAACAAATGAACAAATGAACAAATGAACAAATGAACAAATGAACAAATGAACAAATGAACAAATGAACAAATGAACAAATGAACAAATGAACAAATGAACAAATGAACAAATGAACAAATGAACAAATGAACAAATGAACAAATGAACAAATGAACAAATGAACAAATGAACAAATGAACAAATGAACAAATGAACAAATGAACAAAAGAACAAATGAACAAATGAACAAATGAACAAATGAACAAATGAACAAATGAACAAATGAACAAATGAACAAATGAACAAATGAACAAATGAACAAATGAACAAATGAACAAATGAACAAATGAACAAATGAACAAATGAACAAATGAACAAATGAACAAATGAACAAATGAACAAATGAACAAATGAACAAATGAACAAATGAACAAATGAACAAATGAACAAATGAACAAATGAACAAATGAACAAATGAACAAATGAACAAATGAACAAATGAACAAATGAAGAAATGAACAAATGAACAAATGAACAAATGAACAAATGAACAAATGAACAAATGAACAAATGAACAAATGAACAAATAAACAAATGAACAAATGAACAAATGGACAAATGAACAAATGAACAAATGAACAAATGAACAAATGATCAAATGAACAAATGAACAAATGAACAAATGAACAAATGAACAAATGAACAAATGAACAAATGAACAAATGAACCAATGAACAAATGAACAAATGAACAAATGAACAAATGAACTAATGAACAAATGAACAAATGAACAAATGAACAAATGAACAAATGAACAAATGAAAGAATGAACAAATGAACATATGAAAGAATGAACAAATGAACAAATGAACAAATGAACAAATGAACAAATGAACAAATGAAAAAATGAACAAATGAAAGAATGAACAAATGAAAGAATGAACAAATGAACAAATGAACAAATGAACAAATGAACAAATGAACAAATGAACAAATGAACAAATGAACAAATGAACAAATGAACAAATGAACAAATGAACAAATGAACAAATGAACAAATGAACAAATGAACAAATGAACAAATGAACAAATGAACAAATGAACAAATGAACAAATGAACAAATGAACAAATGAACAAATGAACAAATGAACAAATGAACAAATGAACAAATGAACAAATGAACAAATGAACAAATGAACAAATGAACAAATGAACAAATGAACAAATGAACAAATGAACAAATGAACAAATGAACAAATGAACAAATGAACAAATGAACAAATGAACAAATGAACAAATGAACAAATGAACAAATGAACAAATGAACAAATGAACAAATGAAAGAATGAACAAATGAACAAATGAAAGAATGAACAAATGAACAAATGAACAAATGAACAAATGAACAAATGAACAAATGAACAAATGAACAAATGAACAAATGAACAAATGAACAAATGAACAAATGAACAAATGAACAAATGAACAAATGAACAAATGAACAAATGAACAAATGAACAAGTGAACAAATGAACAAATGAACAAATGAACAAATGAACAAATGAACAAATGATCAAATGAACAAATGAACAAATGAACAAATGAACAAATGAACAAATGAACAAATGAACAAATGAACAAATGAACAAATGAACAAATGAACAAATGAACAAATGAACAAATGAACAAATGAACAAATGAACAAATGAACAAATGAACAAATGAACAAATGAACAAATGAACAAATGAACAAATGAACAAATGAACAAATGAACAAATGAACAAGTGAACAAATGAACAAATGAACAAATGAACAAATGAACAAATGAACAAATGAACAAATGAACAAATGAACAAATGAACAAATGAACAAATGAACAAATGAACAAATGAACAAATGAACAAATGAACAAATGAACAAATGAACAAATGAACAAATGAACAAATGAACAAATGAACAAATGAACAAATGAACAAATGAACAAATGAACAAATGAACAAATGAACAAATGAACAAATGAACAAATGAACAAATGAACAAATGAACAAATGAACAAATGAACAAATGAACAAATGAACAAATGAACAAATGAACAAATGAACAAATGAACAAATGAACAAATGAACAAATGAACAAATGAACAAATGAACAAATGAACAAATGAACAAATGAACAAATGAACAAATGAACAAATGAACAAATGAACAAATGAACAAATGAACAAATGAACAAATGAACAAATGAACAAATGAACAAATGAACAAATGAACAAATGAACAAATGAACAAATGAACAAATGAACAAATGAAAGAATGAACAAATGAACAAATGAAAGAATGAACAAATGAACAAATGAACAAATGAACAAATGAACAAATGAACAAATGAACAAATGAAAGAATGAACAAATGAAAGAATGAACAAATGAACAAATGAAAGAATGAACAAATGAACAAATGAACGAATGAACAAATGAACAAATGAACAAATGAACAAATGAACAAATGAACAAATGAAGAAATGAACAAATGAACAAATGAACAAATGAACAAATGAACAAATGAACAAATGAACAAATGAACAAATGAACAAATGAACAAATGAACAAATGAACAAATGAACAAATGAACAAATGAACAAATGAACAAATGAACAAATGAACAAATGAACAAATGAACAAATGAACAAATGAACAAATGAACAAATGAACAAATGAACAAATGAACAAATGAACAAATGAACAAATGAACAAATGAACAAATGAACAAGTGAACAAATGAACAAATGAACAAATGAACAAATGAACAAATGAACAAATGAACAAATGAGCAAATGAACAAATGAACAAATGAACAAATGAACAAATGAACAAATGAACAAATGAACAAATGAACAAATGAACAAATGAACAAATGAACAAATGAACAAATGAACAAATGAACAAATGAACAAATGAACAAATGAACAAATGAACAAATGAACAAATGAACAAATGAACAAATGAACAAATGAACAAATGAACAAATGAACAAATGAACAAATGAACAAATGAACAAATGAACAAATGAACAAATGAACAAATGAACAAATGAACAAATGAACAAATGAACAAATGAACAAATGAACAAATGAACAAATGAACAAATGAACAAATGAACAAATGAACAAATGAACAAATGAACAAATGAACAAATGAACAAATGAACAAATGAACAAATGAACAAATGAACAAATGAACAAATGAACAAATGAACAAATGAACAAATGAACAAATGAACAAATGAACAAATGAAAGAATGAACAAATGAACAAATGAAAGAATGAACAAATGAACAAATGAACAAATGAACAAATGAACAAATGAACAAATGAACAAATGAAAGAATGAACAAATGAAAGAATGAACAAATGAACAAATGAAAGAATGAACAAATGAACAAATGAACGAATGAACAAAGGAACAAATGAACAAATGAACAAATGAACAAATGAACAAATGAAGAAATGAACAAATGAACAAATGAACAAATGAACAAATGAACAAATGAACAAATGAACAAATGAACAAATGAACAAATGAACAAATGAACAAATGAACAAATGAACAAATGAACAAATGAACAAATGAACAAATGAACAAATGAACAAATGAACAAATGAACAAATGAACAAATGAACAAATGAACAAATGAACAAATGAACAAATGAACAAATGAACAAATGAACAAATGAACATATGAACAAATGAACAAATGAACAAATGAACAAATGAACAAATGAACAAATGAACAAATGAATAAATGAACAAATGAACAAATGAACAAATGAACAAATGAACAAATGAACAAATGAACAAATGAACAAATGAACAAATGAACAAATGAACAAATGAACAAATGAACAAATGAACAAATGAACAAATGAACAAATGAACAAATGAACAAATGAACAAATGAACAAATGAACAAATGAACAAATGAACAAATGAACAAATGAACAAATGAACAAATGAACAAATGAACAAATGAACAAATGAACAAATGAACAAATGAACAAATGAACAAATGAACAAATGAACAAATGAACAAATGAACAAATGAACAAATGAACAAATGAACAAATGAACAAATGAACAAATGAACAAATGAACAAATGAACAAATGAACAAATGAACAAATGAACAAATGAACAAATGAACAAATGAACAAATGAACAAATGAACAAATGAACAAATGAACAAATGAACAAATGAACAAATGAACAAATGAACAAATGAACAAATGAACAAATGAACAAATGAACAAATGAACAAATGAACAAATGAACAAATGAACAAATGAACAAATGAACAAATGAACAAATGAACAATTGAACAAATGAACAAATGAACAAATGAACAAATGAACAAATGAACAAATGAACAAATGAACAAATGAACAAATGAACAAATAAACAAATGAACAAATGAACAAATGGACAAATGATCAAATGAACAAATGAACAAATGAACAAATGATCAAATGAACAAATGAACAAATGAACAAATGAACAAATGAACAAATGAACAAATGAACAAATGAACAAATGAACCAATGAACCAATGAACAAATGAACCAATGAACAAATGAACAAATGAACAAATGAACAAATGAACAAATGAACAAATGAACAAATGAACAAATGAACAAATGAACAAATGAACAAATGAACAAATGAACAAATGAACAAATGAACAAATGAACAAATGAACAAATGAACAAATGAACAAATGAACAAATGAACAAATGAACAAATGAACAAATGAACAAATGAACAAATGAACAAATGAACAAATGAACAAATGAACAAATGAACAAATGAACAAAAGAACAAATGAACAAATGAACAAATGAACAAATGAACAAATGAACAAATGAACAAATGAACAAATGAACAAATGAACAAATGAACAAATGAACAAATGAACAAATGAACAAATGAACAAATGAACAAATGAACAAATGAACAAATGAACAAATGAACAAATGAACAAATGAACAAATGAACAAATGAACAAATGAACAAATGAACAAATGAACAAATGAACAAATGAACAAATGAACAAATGAACAAATGAACAAATGAACAAATGAACAAATGAACAAATGAAGAAATGAACAAATGAACAAATGAACAAATGAACAAATGAACAAATGAACAAATGAACAAATGAACAAATGAACAAATAAACAAATGAACAAATGAACAAATGGACAAATGAACAAATGAACAAATGAACAAATGAACAAATGATCAAATGAACAAATGAACAAATGAACAAATGAACAAATGAACAAATGAACAAATGAACAAATGAACAAATGAACAAATGAACCAATGAACAAATGAACAAATGAACAAATGAACAAATGAACTAATGAACAAATGAACAAATGAACAAATGAACAAATGAACAAATGAACAAATGAAAGAATGAACAAATGAACATATGAAAGAATGAACAAATGAACAAATGAACAAATGAACAAATGAACAAATGAACAAATGAAAAAATGAACAAATGAAAGAATGAACAAATGAAAGAATGAACAAATGAACAAATGAACAAATGAACAAATGAACAAATGAACAAATGAACAAATGAACAAATGAACAAATGAACAAATGAACAAATGAACAAATGAACAAATGAACAAATGAACAAATGAACAAATGAACAAATGAACAAATGAACAAATGAACAAATGAACAAATGAACAAATGAACAAATGAACAAATGAACAAATGAACAAATGAACAAATGAACAAATGAACAAATGAACAAATGAACAAATGAACAAATGAACAAATGAACAAATGAACAAATGAACAAATGAACAAATGAACAAATGAACAAATGAACAAATGAACAAATGAACAAATGAACAAATGAACAAATGAACAAATGAACAAATGAACAAATGAACAAATGAACAAATGAACAAATGAACAAATGAACAAATGAACAAATGAACAAATGAACAAATGAAAGAATGAACAAATGAACAAATGAAAGAATGAACAAATGAACAAATGAACAAATGAACAAATGAACAAATGAACAAATGAACAAATGAACAAATGAACAAATGAACAAATGAACAAATGAACAAATGAACAAATGAACAAATGAACAAATGAACAAATGAACAAATGAACAAATGAACAAGTGAACAAATGAACAAATGAACAAATGAACAAATGAACAAATGAACAAATGATCAAATGAACAAATGAACAAATGAACAAATGAACAAATGAACAAATGAACAAATGAACAAATGAACAAATGAACAAATGAACAAATGAACAAATGAACAAATGAACAAATGAACAAATGAACAAATGAACAAATGAACAAATGAACAAATGAACAAATGAACAAATGAACAAATGAACAAATGAACAAATGAACAAATGAACAAGTGAACAAATGAACAAATGAACAAATGAACAAATGAACAAATGAACAAATGAACAAATGAACAAATGAACAAATGAACAAATGAACAAATGAACAAATGAACAAATGAACAAATGAACAAATGAACAAATGAACAAATGAACAAATGAACAAATGAACAAATGAACAAATGAACAAATGAACAAATGAACAAATGAACAAATGAACAAATGAACAAATGAACAAATGAACAAATGAACAAATGAACAAATGAACAAATGAACAAATGAACAAATGAACAAATGAACAAATGAACAAATGAACAAATGAACAAATGAACAAATGAACAAATGAACAAATGAACAAATGAACAAATGAACAAATGAACAAATGAACAAATGAACAAATGAACAAATGAACAAATGAACAAATGAACAAATGAACAAATGAACAAATGAACAAATGAACAAATGAACAAATGAACAAATGAACAAATGAACAAATGAACAAATGAACAAATGAAAGAATGAACAAATGAACAAATGAAAGAATGAACAAATGAACAAATGAACAAATGAACAAATGAACAAATGAACAAATGAACAAATGAAAGAATGAACAAATGAAAGAATGAACAAATGAACAAATGAAAGAATGAACAAATGAACAAATGAACGAATGAACAAATGAACAAATGAACAAATGAACAAATGAACAAATGAAGAAATGAAGAAATGAACAAATGAACAAATGAACAAATGAACAAATGAACAAATGAACAAATGAACAAATGAACAAATGAACAAATGAACAAATGAACAAATGAACAAATGAACAAATGAACAAATGAACAAATGAACAAATGAACAAATGAACAAATGAACAAATGAACAAATGAACAAATGAACAAATGAACAAATGAACAAATGAACAAATGAACAAATGAACAAATGAACAAATGAACAAATGAACAAATGAACAAGTGAACAAATGAACAAATGAACAAATGAACAAATGAACAAATGAACAAATGAACAAATGAGCAAATGAACAAATGAACAAATGAACAAATGAACAAATGAACAAATGAACAAATGAACAAATGAACAAATGAACAAATGAACAAATGAACAAATGAACAAATGAACAAATGAACAAATGAACAAATGAACAAATGAACAAATGAACAAATGAACAAATGAACAAATGAACAAATGAACAAATGAACAAATGAACAAATGAACAAATGAACAAATGAACAAATGAACAAATGAACAAATGAACAAATGAACAAATGAACAAATGAACAAATGAACAAATGAACAAATGAACAAATGAACAAATGAACAAATGAACAAATGAACAAATGAACAAATGAACAAATGAACAAATGAACAAATGAACAAATGAACAAATGAACAAATGAACAAATGAACAAATGAACAAATGAACAAATGAACAAATGAACAAATGAACAAATGAACAAATGAACAAATGAACAAATGAACAAATGAAAGAATGAACAAATGAACAAATGAAAGAATGAACAAATGAACAAATGAACAAATGAACAAATGAACAAATGAACAAATGAACAAATGAAAGAATGAACAAATGAAAGAATGAACAAATGAACAAATGAAAGAATGAACAAATGAACAAATGAACGAATGAACAAATGAACAAATGAACAAATGAACAAATGAACAAATGAACAAATGAAGAAATGAACAAATGAACAAATGAACAAATGAACAAATGAACAAATGAACAAATGAACAAATGAACAAATGAACAAATGAACAAATGAACAAATGAACAAATGAACAAATGAACAAATGAACAAATGAACAAATGAACAAATGAACAAATGAACAAATGAACAAATGAACAAATGAACAAATGAACAAATGAACAAATGAACAAATGAACAAATGAACATATGAACAAATGAACAAATGAACAAATGAACAAATGAACAAATGAACAAATGAACAAATGAACAAATGAACAAATGAACAAATGAACAAATGAACAAATGAACAAATGAACAAATGAACAAATGAACAAATGAACAAATGAACAAATGAACAAATGAACAAATGAACAAATGAACAAATGAACAAATGAACAAATGAACAAATGAACAAATGAACAAATGAACAAATGAACAAATGAACAAATGAACAAATGAACAAATGAACAAATGAACAAATGAACAAATGAACAAATGAACAAATGAACAAATGAACAAATGAACAAATGAACAAATGAACAAATGAACAAATGAACAAATGAACAAATGAACAAATGAACAAATGAACAAATGAACAAATGAACAAATGAACAAATGAACAAATGAACAAATGAACAAATGAACAAATGAACAAATGAACAAATGAACAAATGAACAAATGAACAAATGAACAAATGAACAAATGAACAAATGAACAAATGAACAAATGAACAAATGAACAAATGAACAAATGAACAAATGAACAAATGAACAAATGAACAAATGAACAATTGAACAAATGAACAAATGAACAAATGAACAAATGAACAAATGAACAAATGAACAAATGAACAAATGAACAAATGAACAAATAAACAAATGAACAAATGAACAAATGGACAAATGATCAAATGAACAAATGAACAAATGAACAAATGATCAAATGAACAAATGAACAAATGAACAAATGAACAAATGAACAAATGAACAAATGAACAAATGAACAAATGAACCAATGAACCAATGAACAAATGAACCAATGAACAAATGAACAAATGAACAAATGAACAAATGAACAAATGAACAAATGAACAAATGAACAAATGAACAAATGAACAAATGAACAAATGAACAAATGAACAAATGAACAAATGAACAAATGAACAAATGAACAAATGAACAAATGAACAAATGAACAAATGAACAAATGAACAAATGAACAAATGAACAAATGAACAAATGAACAAATGAACAAATGAACAAATGAACAAATGAACAAATGAACAAATGAACAAATGAACAAATGAACAAATGAACAAATGAACAAATGAACAAATGAACAAATGAACAAATGAACAAATGAACAAATGAACAAATGAACAAATGAACAAATGAACAAATGAACAAATGAACAAATGAACAAATGAACAAATGAACAAATGAACAAATGAACAAATGAACAAATGAACAAATGAACAAATGAACAAATGAACAAATGAACAAATGAACAAATGAACAAATGAACAAATGAACAAATGAACAAATGAACAAATGAACAAATGAACAAATGAACAAATGAACAAATGAACAAATGAACAAATGAACAAATGAACAAATGAACAAATGAACAAATGAACAAATGAACAAATGAACAAATGAACAAATGAACAAATGAACAAATGAACAAATGAACAAATGAACAAATGAACAAATGAACAAATGAACAAATGAACAAATGAACAAATGAACAAATGAACAAATGAACAAATGAACAAATGAACAAATGAACAAATGAACAAATGAACAAATGAACAAATGAACAAATGAACAAATGAACAAATGAAAAAATGAACAAATGAACAAATGAACAAATGAACAAATGAACAAATGAACAAATGAACAAATGAACAAATGAACAAATGAACAAATGAACAAATGAACAAATGAACAAATGAACAAATGAACAAATGAACAAATGAACAAATGAACAAATGAACAAATGAACAAATGAACAAATGATCAAATGAGCAAATGAACAAATGAACAAATGAACAAATGAACAAATGAACAAATGAACAAATGAACAAATGAACAAATGAACAAATGAACAAATGAACAAATGAACAAATGAACAAATGAACAAATGAACAAATGAACAAATGAACAAATGAACAAATGAACAAATGAACAAATGAACAAATGAACAAATGAACAAATGAACAAATGAACAAATGAACAAATGAACAAATGAACAAATGAACAAATGAACAAATGGACAAATGAACAAATGAACAAATGAACAAATGAACAATTGAACAAATGAACAAATGAAGAAATGAACAAATGAACAAATGAACAAATGAACAAATGAACAAATGAACAAATGAACAAATAAACAAATGAACAAATGAACAAATTGACAAATGAACAAATGAACAAATGAACAAATGATCAAATGAACAAATGAACAAATGAACAAATGAACAAATGAACAAATGAACAAATGAACAAATGAACAAATGAACCAATGAACAAATGAACAAATGAACAAATGAACTAATGAACAAATGAACAAATGAACAAATGAACAAATGAACAAATGAACAAATGAAAGAATGAACAAATGAACATATGAAAGAATGAACAAATGAACAAATGAACAAATGAACAAATGAACAAATGAACAAATGAAAAAATGAACAAATGAAAGAATGAACAAATGAAAGAATGAACAAATGAACAAATGAACAAATGAACAAATGAACAAATGAACAAATGAACAAATGAACAAATGAACAAATGAACAAATGAACAAATGAACAAATGAACAAATGAACAAATGAACAAATGAACAAATGAACAAATGAACAAATGAACAAATGAACAAATGAACAAATGAACAAATGAACAAATGAACAAATGAACAAATGAACAAATGAACAAATGAACAAATGAACAAATGAACAAATGAACAAATGAACAAATGAACAAATGAACAAATGAACAAATGAACAAATGAACAAATGAACAAATGAACAAATGAACAAATGAACAAATGAACAAATGAACAAATGAACAAATGAACAAATGAACAAATGAACAAATGAACAAATGAACAAATGAACAAATGAACAAATGAACAAATGAACAAATGAACAAATGAACAAATGAACAAATGAACAAATGAACAAATGAACAAATGAACAAATGAACAAATGAACAAATGAACAAATGAACAAATGAACAAATGAACAAATGAACAAATGAACAAATGAACAAATGAACAAATGAACAAATGAACAAATGAACAAATGAACAAATGAACAAATGAACAAATGAACAAATGAACAAATGAACAAATGAAAGAATGAACAAATGAACAAATGAAAGAATGAACAAATGAACAAATGAACAAATGAACAAATGAACAAATGAACAAATGAACAAATGAACAAATGAACAAATGAACAAATGAACAAATGAACAAATGAACAAATGAACAAATGAACAAATGAACAAATGAACAAGTGAACAAATGAACAAATGAACAAATGAATAAATGAACAAATGAACAAATGATCAAATGAACAAATGAACAAATGAACAAATGAACAAATGAACAAATGAACAAATGAACAAATGAACAAATGAACAAATGAACAAATGAACAAATGAACAAATGAACAAATGAACAAATGAACAAATGAACAAATGAACAAATGAACAAATGAACAAATGAACAAATGAACAAATGAACAAATGAACAAATGAACAAATGAACAAATGAACAAATGAACAAATGAACAAATGAACAAATGAACAAATGAACAAATGAACAAATGAACAAATGAACAAATGAACAAATGAACAAATGGACAAATGAACAAATGAACAAATGAACAAATGAACAATTGAACAAATGAACAAATGAAGAAATGAACAAATGAACAAATGAACAAATGAACAAATGAACAAATGAACAAATGAACAAATGAACAAATGAACAAATGAACAAATGAACAAATGAACAAATGAACAAATGAACAAATGAACAAATGAACAAATGAACAAATGAACAAATGAACAAATGAACAAATGAACAAATGAACAAATGAACAAATGAACAAATGAACAAATGAACAAATGAACAAATGAACAAATGAACAAATGAACAAATGAACAAATGAACAAATGAACAAATGAACAAATGAACAAATGAACAAATGAACAAATGAACAAATGAACAAATGAACAAATGAACAAATGAACAAATGAACAAATGAACAAATGAACAAATGAACAAATGAACATATGAACAAATGAACAAATGAACAAATGAACAAATGAACAAATGAACAAATGAACAAATGAACAAATGAACAAATGAACAAATGAACAAATGAACAAATGAACAAATGAACAAATGAACAAATGAACAAATGAACAAATGAACAAATGAACAAATGAACAAATGAACAAATGAACAAATGAACAAATGAACAAATGAACAAATGAACAAATGAACAAATGAACAAATGAACAAATGAACAAATGAACAAATGAACAAATGAACAAATGAACAAATGAACAAATGAACAAATGAACAAATGAACAAATGAACAAATGAACAAATGAACAAATGAACAAATGAACAAATGAACAAATGAACAAATGAACAAATGAACAAATGAACAAATGAACAAATGAACAAGTGAACAAATGAACAAATGAACAAATGAACAAATGAACAAATGAACAAATGAACAAATGAACAAATGAACAAATGAACAAATGAACAAATGAACAAATGAACAAATGAACAAATGAACAAATGAACAAATGAACAAATGAACAAATGAACAAATGAACAAATGAACAAATGAACAAATGAACAAATGGACAAATGAACAAATGAACAAATGAACAAATGAACAATTGAACAAATGAACAAATGAAGAAATGAACAAATGAACAAATGAACAAATGAACAAATGAACAAATGAACAAATGAACAAATGAACAAATGAACAAATGAACAAATGAACAAATGAACAAATGAACAAATGAACAAGTGAACAAATGAACAAATGAACAAATGATCAAATGAACAAATGAACAAATGAACAAATGAACAAATGAACAAATGAACAAATGAACAAATGAACAAATGAACCAATGAACAAATGAACAAATGAACAAATGAACAAATGAACTAATGAACAAATGAACAAATGAACAAATGAACAAATGAACAAATGAACAAATGAAAGAATGAACAAATGAACATATGAAAGAATGAACAAATGAACAAATGAACAAATGAACAAATGAACAAATGAACAAATGAAAAAATGAACAAATGAAAGAATGAACAAATGAAAGAATGAACAAATGAACAAATGAAAGAATGAACAAATGAACAAATGAACAAATGAACAAATGAACAAATGAACAAATGAACAAATGAACAAATGAACAAATGAACAAATGAACAAATGAACAAATGAACAAATGAACAAATGAACAAATGAACAAATGAACAAATGAACAAATGAACAAATGAACAAATGAACAAATGAACAAATGAACAAATGAACAAATGAACAAATGAACAAATGAACAAATGAACAAATGAACAAATGAACAAATGAACAAATGAACAAATGAACAAATGAACAAATGAACAAATGAACAAATGAACAAATGAACAAATGAACAAATGAACAAATGAACAAATGAACAAATGAACAAATGAACAAATGAACAAATGAAAGAATGAACAAATGAACAAATGAAAGAATGAACAAATGAACAAATGAACAAATGAACAAATGAACAAATGAACAAATGAACAAATGAACAAATGAACAAATGAACAAATGAAAGAATGAACAAATGAAAGAATGAACAAATGAACAAATGAAAGAATGAACAAATGAACAAATGAACGAATGAACAAATGAACAAATGAACAAATGAACAAATGAACAAATGAAGAAATGAACAAATGAACAAATGAACAAATGAACAAATGAACAAATGAACAAATGAACAAATGAACAAATGAACAAATGAACAAATGAACAAATGAACAAATGAACAAATGAACAAATGAACAAATGAACAAATGAACAAATGAACAAATGAACAAATGAACAAATGAACAAATGAACAAATGAACAAATGAACAAATGAACAAATGAACAAATGAACAAATGAACAAATGAACAAATGAACAAATGAACAAATGAACAAAAGAACAAATGAACAAATGAACAAATGAACAAATGAACAAATGAACAAATGGACAAATGAACAAATGAACAAATGAACAAATGAACAAATGAACAAATGAACAAATGAACAAATGAACCAATGAACCAATGAACAAATGAACCAATGAACAAATGAACAAATGAACAAATGAACAAATGAACAAATGAACAAATGAACAAATGTACAAATGAAGAAATGAAGAAATGAAGAAATGAAGAAATGAAGAAATGAAGAAATGAAGAAATGAAGAAATGAAGAAATGAAGAAATGAAGAAATGAACAAATGAACAAATGAACAAATGAACAAATGAACAAATGAACAAATGAACAAATGAACAAATGAACAAATGATCAAATGAACAAATGAACAAATGAACAAATGAACAAATGAACAAATGAACAAATGAACAAATGAACAAATGAACAAATGAACAAATGAACAAATGAACAAATGAACAAATGAACAAATGAACAAATGAACAAATGAACAAATGAACAAATGAACAAATGAACAAATGAACAAATGAACAAATGAACAAATGAACAAATGAACAAATGAACAAATGAACAAATGAACAAATGAACAAATGAACAAATGAACAAATGAACAAATGAACAAATGAAAGAATGAACAAATGAACAAATGAACAAATGAACACATGAACAAATGAACAAATGAACAAATGAACAAATGAACAAATGAACAAATGAACAAATGAACAAATGAACAAATGAACAAATGTACAAATGAACAAATGAACAAATGAACAAATGAACAAATGAACAAATGAACAAATAAACAAATGAACAATTGAACAAATGAACAAATGAACAAATGAACAAATGAACAAATGAACAAATGAACAAATAAACAAATGAACAATTGAACAAATGAACAAATGAACAAATGAACAAATGAACAAATGAACAAATGAACAAATGAACAAATGAACCAATGAACCAATGAACCAATGAACCAATGAACCAATGAACCAATGAACCAAAGATCCAATGAACCAAAGAACCAAAGAACCAATGACCCAATGAACCAATGAACCAATGAACCAATGAACCAATGAACCAATGAACCAATGAACCAATGAACCAATGAACCAATGAACCAATGAACCAATCAACCAATGAACCAATGAACCAATGATCCAATGAACCATTGAACCAATGAACCAATGAAACAATGAACCAATGAACCAATGAACCAATGACCCAATGAACCAATGAACCAATGAACCAATGAACCAATGAACCAATGAACCAATGAACCAATGAACCAATGAACCAATGAACCAATGAACCAATGAACCAATGAACCAATGAACAAATGAACAAATGAACAAATGAACAAATGAACAAATGAACAAATGAACAAATGAACAAATGAACAAATGAACAAATGAACAAATGAAGAAATGAAGAAATGAAGAAATGAAGAAATGAAGAAATGAAGAAATGAAGAAATGAAGAAATGAAGAAATGAAGAAATGAAGAAATGAAGAAATGAAGAAATGAAGAAATGAAGAAATGAAGAAATGAAGAAATGAAGAAATGAAGAAATGAAGAAATGAAGAAATGAAGAAATGAAGAAATGAAGAAATGAAGAAATGAAGAAATGAAGAAATGAAGAAATGAAGAAATGAAGAAATGAAGAAATGAAGAAATGAAGAAATGAAGAAATGAAGAAATGAAGAAATGAAGAAATGAAGAAATGAAGAAATGAAGAAATGAAGAAATGAAGAAATGAAGAAATGAAGAAATGAAGAAATGTAGAAATGAAGAAATGAAGAAATGAAGAAATGAAGAAATGAAGAAATGAAGAAATGAAGAAATGAAGAAATGAACAAATGAAGAAATGAATAAATGAAGAAATGAAGAAATGAACAAATGAACAAATGAACAAATGAACAAATGAACAAATGAACAAATGAACAAATGAACAAATGAACAAATGAACAAATGAACAAATGAACAAATGAACAAATGAACAAATGAACAAATGAACAAATGAACAAATGAACAAATGAACAAATGAACAAATGAACAAATGAACAAATGAACAAATGAACAAATGAACAAATGAACAAATGAACAAATGAACAAATGAACAAATGAACAAATGAACAAATGAACAAATGAACAAATGAACAAATGAACAAATGAACAAATGAACAAATGAACAAATGAACAAATGAACAAATGAACAAATGAACAAATGAACAAATGAACAAATGAACAAATGAACAAATGAACAAATGAACAAATGAACAAATGAACAAATGAACAAATGAACAAATGAACAAATGAACAAATGAACAAATGAACAAATGAACAAATGAACAAATGAACAAATGAACAAATGAACAAATGAACAAATGAACAAATGAACAAATGAACAAATGAACAAATGAACAAATGATCAAATGAACAAATGAACAAATGAACAAATGAACAAATGAACAAATGAACAAATGAACAAATGAACAAATGAACAAATGAACAAATGAACAAATGAACAAATGAACAAATGAACAAATGAACAAATGAACAAATGAACAAATGAACAAATGAACAAATGAACAAATGAACAAATGAACAAATGAACAAATGAACAAATGAACAAATGAACAAATGAACAAATGAACAAATGAACAAATGAACAAATGAACAAATGAACAAATGAACAAATGAACAAATGAACAAATGAACAAATGAACAAATGAACAAATGAACAAATGAACAAATGAACAAATGAACAAATGAACAAATGAACAAATGAACAAATGAACAAATGAACAAATGAACAAATGAACAAATGAACAAATGAACAAATGAACTAATGAACAAATGAACAAATGAACAAATGAACAAATGAACAAATGAACAAATGAACAAATGAACAAATGAACAAATGAACAAATGAACAAATGAACAAATGAACAAATGAACAAATGAACAAATGAGCAAATGAACAAATGAACAAATGAACAAATGAACAAATGAACAAATGAACAAATGAACAAATGAACAAATGAACAAATGAACAAATGAACAAATGAACAAATGAACAAATGAACAAATGAACAAATGAACAAATGAACAATTGAACAAATGAACAAATGAACAAATGAACAAATGAACAAATGAACAAATGAACAAATGAACAAATGAACAAATGAACAAATGAACAAATGAACAAATGAACAAATGAACAAATGAACAAATGAACAAATGAACAAATGAACAAATGAACAAATGAACAAATGAACAAATGAACAAATGAACAAATGAACAAATGAACAAATGAACAAATGAACAAATGAACAAATGAACAAATGAACAAATGAACAAATGAACAAATGAACAAATGAACAAATGAACAAATGAACAAATGAACAAATGAACAAATGAACAAATGAACAAATGAACAAATGAACAAATGAACAAATGAACAAATGAACAAATGAACAAATGAACAAATGAACAAATGAACAAATGAACAAATGAACAAATGAACAAATGAACAAATGAACAAATGAACAAATGAACAAATGAACAAATGAACAAATGAACAAATGAACAAATGAACAAATGAACAAATGAACAAATGAACAAATGAACAAATGAACAAATGAACAAATGAACAAATGAACAAATGAACAAATGAACAAATGAACAAATGAACAAATGAACAAATGAACAAATGAACAAATGAACAAATGAACAAATGAACAAATGAACAAATGAACAAATGAACAAATGAACAAATGAACAAATGAACAAATGAACAAATGAACAAATGAACAAATGAACAAATGAACAAATGAACCAATGAACCAATGAACAAATGAACAAATGAACCAATGAACAAATGAACAAATGAACAAATGAACAAATGAACAAATGAACAAATGAACAAATGAACAAATGAACAAATGAACAAATGAACAAATGAACAAATGAACAAATGAACAAATGAACAAATGAACAAATGAACAAATGAACAAATGAACAAATGAACAAATGAACAAATGAACAAATGAAAGAATGAACAAATCAACAAATGAAAGAATGAACAAATGAACAAATGAACAAATGAACATATGAACAAATGAACAAATGAACAAATGAACAAATGAACAATTGAACAAATGAACAAATGAACAAATGAACAAATGAACAAATGAACAAATGAACAAATGAACAAATGAACAAATGTACAAATGAACAAATGAACAAATGAACAAATGAACAAATGAACAAATGAACAAATGAACAAATGAACAAATGAACAAATGAACAAATGAACAAATGAACAAATGAACAAATGAACAAATGAACAAATGAACAAATGAACAAATGAACAAATGAACAAATGAACAAATGAACAAATGAACAAATGAACAAATGAACAAATGAACAAATGAACAAATGAACAAATGAACAAATGAACAAATGAACAAATGAACAAATGAACAAATGAACAAATGAACAAATGAACAAATGAACAAATGAACAAATGAACAAATGAACAAATGAACAAATGAACAAATGAACAAATGAACAAATGAACAAATGAACAAATGAACAAATGAACAAATGAACAAATGAGCAAATGAACAAATGAACAAATGAACAAATGAACAAATGAACAAATGAACAAATGAACAAATGAACAAATGAACAAATGAACAAATGAACAAATGAACAAATGAACAAATGAACAAATGAACAAATGAACAAATGAACAAATGAACAAATGAACAAATGAACAAATGAACAAATGAACAAATGAACAAATGAACAAATGAACAAATGAACAAATGAACAAATGAACAAATGAACAAATGAACAAATGAACAAATGAACAAATGAACAAATGAACAAATGAACAAATGAACAAATGAACAAATGAACAAATGAACAAATGAACAAATGAACAAATGAACAAATGAACAAATGAACAAATGAACAAATGAACAAATGAACAAATGAACAAATGAACAAATGAACAAATGAACAAATGAACAAATGAACAAATGAACAAATGAACAAATGAACAAATGAACAAATGAACAAATGAACAAATGAACAAATGAACAAATGAACAAATGAACAAATGAACAAATGAACAAATGAACAAATGAACAAATGAACAAATGAACAAATGAACAAATGAACAAATGAACAAATGAACAAATGAACAAATGAACAAATGAACAAATGAACAAATGAACAAATGAACAAATGAACAAATGAACAAATGAACAAATGAACAAATGAACAAATGAACAAATGAACCAATGAACCAATGAACCAATGAACAAATGAACCAATGAACAAATGAACAAATGAACAAATGAACAAATGAACAAATGAACAAATGAACAAATGAACAAATGAACAAATGAACAAATGAACAAATGAACAAATGAACAAATGAACAAATGAACAAATGAACAAATGAACAAATGAACAAATGAACAAATGAACAAATGAACAAATGAACAAATGAACAAATGAACAAATGAAAGAATGAACAAATCAACAAATGAAAGAATGAACAAATGAACAAATGAACAAATGAACATATGAACAAATGAACAAATGAACAAATGAACAAATGAACAATTGAACAAATGAACAAATGAACAAATGAACAAATGAACAAATGAACAAATGAACAAATGAACAAATGAACAAATGAACAAATGTACAAATGAACAAATGAACAAATGAACAAATGAACAAATGAACAAATGAACAAATGAACAAATGAACAAATGAACAAATGAACAAATGAACAAATGAACAAATGAACAAATGAACAAATGAACAAATGAACAAATGAACCAATGAACCAATGAACCAATGAACAAATGAACCAATGAACCAATGAACCAATGAACCAAAGAACCAAAGAACCAATGACCCAATGAACCAATGAACCAGTGAACCAATGAACCAATGAACCAATGAACCAATGAACCAATGAACCAATGAACCAATGAACCAATGAACCAATGACCCAATGAACCAATGAACCAATCAACCAATGATCCAATGAACCAATGATCCAATGAACCAATGAACCAATGAACCAATGAAACAATGAACCTATGAACCAATGAACCAATGACCCAATGAACCAATGAACCAATGAACCAATGAAACAATGAACCAATGAACCAATGAACCAATGAACCAATGAACCAATGAACCAATGAACCAAGGAACCAATGAACCAATGAACCAATGAACCAATGAACCAATGAACCAATGAACCAATGAACCAATGAACCAATGAACCAATGAACAAATGAACAAATGAACGAATGAAAGAATGAACAAATGAAAGAATGAACGAATGAAAGAATGAACAAATGAAAGAATGAACAAATGAACAAATGAACAAATGAACAAATGAACAAATGAACAAATGAACAAATGAACAAATGAACAAATGAACAAATGAACAAATGAACAAATGAACAAATGAACAAATGAACAAATGAACAAATGAACAAATGAACAAATGAACAAATGAACAAATGAACAAATGAACAAATGAACAAATGAACAAATGAACAAATGAACAAATGAACAAATGAACAAATGAACAAATGAACAAATGAACAAATGAACAAATGAACAAATGAACAAATGAACAAATGAACAAATGAACAAATGAACAAATGAACAAATGAACAAATGAACAACTGAACAAATGAACAAATGAACAAATGAACAAATGAACAAATGAACAAATGAACAAATGAACAAATGAACAAATGAACAAATGAACAAATGAACAAATAAACAAATGAACAAATGAACAAATGAACAAATGAACAAATGAACAAATGAACAAATGAACAAATGAACAAATGAACAAATGAACAAATGAACAAATGAACAAATGAACAAATGAACAAATGAACAAATGAACAAATGAACAAATGAACAAATGAACAAATGAACAAATGAACAAATGAACAAATGAACAAATGAACAAATGAACAAATGAACAAATGAACAAATGAACAAATGAACAAATGAACAAATGATCAAATGAACAAATGAACAAATGAACAAATGAACAAATGAACAAATGAACAAATGAACAAATGAACAAATGAACAAATGAACAAATGAACAAATGAACAAATGAACAAATGAACAAATGAACAAATGAACAAATGAACAAATGAACAAATGAACAAATGAACAAATGAACAAATGAACAAATGAACAAATGAACAAATGAACAAATGAACAAATGAACAAATGAACAAATGAACAAATGAACAAATGAACAAATGAACAAATGAACAAATGAACAAATGAACAAATGAACAAATGAACAAATGAACAAATGAACAAATGATCAAATGAACAAATGAACAAATGAACAAATGAACAAATGAACAAATGAACAAATGAACAAATGAACAAATGAACAAATGAACAAATGAACAAATGAACAAATGAACAAATGAACAAATGAACAAATGAACAAATGAACAAATGAACAAATGAACAAATGAACAAATGAACAAATGAACAAATGAACAAATGAACAAATGAACAAATGAACAAATGAACAAATGAACAAATGAACAAATGAACAAATGAACAAATGAACAAATGAACAAATGAACAAATGAACAAATGAACAAATGAACAAATGAACAAATGAACAAATGAACAAATGAACAAATGAACAAATGAACAAATGAACAAATGAACAAATGAACAAATGAACAAATGAACAAATGAACAAATGAACAAATGAACAAATGAACAAATGAACAAATGAACAAATGAACAAATGAACAAATGAACAAATGAACAAATGAACAAATGAACAAATGAACAAATGAACAAATGAACAAATGAACAAATGAACAAATGAACAAATGAACAAATGAGCAAATGAACAAATGAACAAATGAACAAATGAGCAAATTAACAAATGAACAAATGAACAAATGAACAAATGAACAAATGAACAAATGAACAAATGAACAAATGAACAAATGAACAAATGAACAAATGAACAAATGAACAAATGAACAAATGAACAAATGAACAAATGAACAAATGAACAAATGAACAAATGAACAAATGAACAAATGAACAAATGAACAAATGAACAAATGAACAAATGAACAAATGAACAAATGAACAAATGAACAAATGAACAAATGAACAAATGAACAAATGAACAAATGAACAAATGAACAAATGAACAAATGATCAAATGAACAAATGAACAAATGAACAAATGAACAAATGAACAAATGAACAAATGAACAAATGAACAAATGAACAAATGAACAAATGAACAAATGAACAAATGAACAAATGAACAAATGAACAAATGAACAAATGAACAAATGAACAAATGAACAAATGAACAAATGAACAAATGAACAAATGAACAAATGAACAAATGAACAAATGAACAAATGAACAAATGAACAAATGAACAAATGAACAAATGAACAAATGATCAAATGAACAAATGAACAAATGAACAAATGATCAAATGAACAAATGAACAAATGAACAAATGAACAAATGAACAAATGAACAAATGAACAAATGAACAAATGAACAAATGAACAAATGAACAAATGAACAAATGAACAAATGAACAAATGAACAAATGAACAAATGAACAAATGAACAAATGAACAAATGAACAAATGAACAAATGAACAAATGAACAAATGAACAAATGAACAAATGAACAAATGAACAAATGAACAAATGAACAAATGAACAAATGAACAAATGAACAAATGAACAAATGAACAAATGAACAAATGAACAAATGAACAAATGAACATATGAACAAATGTACAAATGAACAAATGAACAAACGAACAAATGAACAAATGAACAAATGAACAAATGAAATAATGAACAAATGAACAAATGAACAAATGAACAAATGAACAAATGAACAAATGAACAAATGAACAAATGAACAAATGAACAAATGAACAAATGAACAAATGAACAAATGAACCAATGAACCAATGAACCAATGAACAAATGAACCAATGAACCAATGAACCAATGAACCAGTGAACCAATGAACCAATGAACCAATGAACCAATGAACCAATGAACCAATGAACCAATGAACCAATGAACCAATGAACCAATGACCCAATGAACCAATGAACCAATCAACCAATGATCCAATGAACCAATGATCCAATGAACCAATGAACCAATGAACCAATGAAACAATGAACCAATGAACCAATGACCCAATGAACCAATGAACCAATGAACCAATGAAACAATGAACCAATGAACCAATGAACCAATGAACCAATGAACCAATGATCCAATGAACCAATGAACCAATGATCCAATGAACCAATGAACCAATGAACCAATGAACCAATGAACCAATGAACCAATGAACCAATGAACAAATGAACAAATGAACGAATGAAAGAATGAACAAATGAAAGAATGAACGAATGAAAGATTGAACAAATGAAAGAATGAACAAATGAACAAATGAACAAATGAACAAATGAACAAATGAACAAATGAACAAATGAACAAATGAACAAATGAACAAATGAACAAATGAACAAATGAACAAATGAACAAATGAACAAATGAACAAATGAACAAATGAACAAATGAACAAATGAACAAATGAACAAATGAACAAATGAACAAATGAACAAATGAACAAATGAACAAATGAACAAATGAACAAATGAACAAATGAACAAATGAACAAATGAACAAATGAACAAATGAACAAATGAACAAATGAACAAATGAACAAATGAACAAATGAACAAATGAACAAATGAACAAATGAACAAATGAACAAATGAACAAATGAACAAATGAACAAATGAACAAATGAACAAATGAACAAATGAACAAATGAACAAATGAACAAATGAACAAATGAACAAATGAACAAATGAACAAATGAACAAATGAACAAATGAACAAATGAACAAATGAACAAATGAACAAATGAACAAATGAACAAATGAACAAATGAACAAATGAACAAATGAACAAATGAACAAATGAACAAATGAACAAATGAACAAATGAACAAATGAACAAATGAACAAATGAACAAATGAACAAATGAACAAATGAACAAATGAACAAATGAACAAATGAACAAATGAACAAATGAACAAATGAACAAATGAACAAATGAACAAATGAACAAATGAACAAATGAACAAATGAACAAATGAACAAATGAACAAATGAACAAATGAACAAATGAACAAATGAACAAATGAACAAATGAACAAATGAACAAATGAACAAATGAACAAATGAACAAATGAACAAATGAACAAATGAACAAATGAACAAATGAACAAATGAACAAATGAACAAATGAACAAATGAACAAATGAACAAATGAACAAATGAACAAATGAACAAATGAACAAATGAACAAATGAACAAATGAACAAATGAACAAATGAACAAATGAACAAATGAACAAATGAACAAATGAACAAATGAACAAATGAACAAATGAACAAATGAACAAATGAACAAATGAACAAATGAACAAATGAACAAATGAACAAATGAACAAATGAACAAATGAACAAATGAACAAATGAACAAATGAACAAATGAACAAATGAACAAATGAACAAATGAACAAATGAACAAATGAACAAATGAACAAATGAACAAATGAACAAATGAACAAATGAACAAATGCACAAATGAACAAATGAACAAATGAACAAATGAACAAATGAACAAATGATCAAATGAACAAATGAGCAAATGAACAAATGAACAATTGAACAAATGAACAAATGAACAAATGAACCAATGAACCAATGAACCAATGAACAAATGAACCAATGAACCAATGAACCAATGAACCAAAGAACCAAAGAACCAATGACCCAATGAACCAATGAACCAGTGTACCAATGAACCAATGAACCAATGAACCAATGAACCAATGAACCAATGAACCAATGAACCAATGAACCAATGAACCAATGACCCAATGAACCAATGAACCAATCAACCAATGATCCAATGAACCAATGATCCAATGAACCAATGAACCAATGAACCAATGAAACAATGAACCAATGAACCAATGACCCAATGAACCAATGAACCAATGAACCAATGAAACAATGAACCAATGAACCAATGAACCAATGAACCAATGAACCAATGATCCAATGAACCAATGAACCAATGAACCAATGAACCAATGAACCAATGAACCAATGAACCAATGAACCAATGAACCAATGAACCAATGAACAAATGAACAAATGAACGAATGAAAGAATGAACAAATGAAAGAATGAACGAATGAAAGAATGAACAAATGAAAGAATGAACAAATGAACAAATGAACAAATGAACAAATGAACAAATGAACAAATGAACAAATGAACAAATGAACAAATGAACAAATGAACAAATGAACAAATGAACAAATGAACAAATGAACAAATGAACAAATGAACAAATGAACAAATGAACAAATGAACAAATGAACAAATGAACAAATGAACAAATGAACAAATGAACAAATGAACAAATGAACAAATGAACAAATGAACAAATGAACAAATGAACAAATGAACAAATGAACAAATGAACAAATGAACAAATGAACAAATGAACAAATGAACAAATGAACAAATGAACAAATGAACAAATGAACAAATGAACAAATGAACAAATGAACAAATGAACAAATGTACAAATGAACAAATGAACAAACGAACAAATGAACAAATGAACAAATGAACAAATGAAATAATGAACAAATGAACAAATGAACAAATGAACAAATGAACAAATGAACAAATGAACAAATGAACAAATGAACAAATGAACAAATGAACAAATGAACAAATGAACAAATGAACCAATGAACCAATGAACCAATGAACAAATGAACCAATGAACCAATGAACCAATGAACCAAAGAACCAAAGAACCAATGACCCAATGAACCAATGAACCAGTGAACCAATGAACCAATGAACCAATGAACCAATGAACCAATGAACCAATGAACCAATGAACCAATGAACCAATGAACCAATGACCCAATGAACCAATGAACCAATCAACCAATGATCCAATGAACCAATGATCCAATGAACCAATGAACCAATGAACCAATGAAACAATGAACCAATGAACCAATGACCCAATGAACCAATGAAACAATGAACCAATGAACCAATGAACCAATGAACCAATGAACCAATGATCCAATGAACCAATGAACCAATGATCCAATGAACCAATGAACCAATGAACCAATGAACCAATGAACCAATGAACCAATGAACCAATGAACAAATGAACAAATGAACGAATGAAAGAATGAACAAATGAAAGAATGAACGAATGAAAGATTGAACAAATGAAAGAATGAACAAATGAACAAATGAACAAATGAACAAATGAACAAATGAACAAATGAACAAATGAACAAATGAACAAATGAACAAATGAACAAATGAACAAATGAACAAATGAACAAATGAACAAATGAACAAATGAACAAATGAACAAATGAACAAATGAACAAATGAACAAATGAACAAATGAACCAATGAACCAATGAACCAATGAACCAATGATCCAATGAACCAATGAACCAATGATCCAATGAACCAATGAACCAATGAACCAATGAACCAATGAACCAATGAACCAATGAACCAATGAACAAATGAACAAATGAACGAATGAAAGAATGAACAAATGAAAGAATGAACGAATGAAAGATTGAACAAATGAAAGAATGAACAAATGAACAAATGAACAAATGAACAAATGAACAAATGAACAAATGAACAAATGAACAAATGAACAAATGAACAAATGAACAAATGAACAAATGAACAAATGAACAAATGAACAAATGAACAAATGAACAAATGAACAAATGAACAAATGAACAAATGAACAATTGAACAAATGAACAAATGAACAAATGAACAAATGAACAAATGAACAAATGAACAAATGAACAAATGAACAAATGAACAAATGAACAAATGAACAAATGAACAAATGAACAAATGAACAAATGAACAAATGAACAAATGAACAAATGAACAAATGAACAAATGAACAAATGAACAAATGAACAAATGAACAAATGAACAAATGAACAAATGAACAAATGAACAAATGAACAAATGAACAAATGAACAAATGAACAAATGAACAAATGAACAAATGAACAAATGAACAAATGAACAAATGAACAAATGAACAAATGAACAAATGAACAAATGAACAAATGAACAAATGAACAAATGAACAAATGAACAAATGAACAAATGAACAAATGAACAAATGAACAAATGAACAAATGAACAAATGAACAAATGAACAAATGAACAAATGAACAAATGAACAAATGAACAAATGAACAAATGAACAAATGAACAAATGAACAAATGAACAAATGAACAAATGAACAAATGAACAAATGAACAAATGAACAAATGAACAAATGAACAAATGAACAAATGAACAAATGAACAAATGAACAAATGAACAAATGAACAAATGAACAAATGAACAAATGAACAAATGAACAAATGAACAAATGAACAAATGAACAAATGAACAAATGAACAAATGAACAAATGAACAAATGAACAAATGAACAAATGAACAAATGAACAAATGAACAAATGAACAAATGAACAAATGAACAAATGAACAAATGAACAAATGAACAAATGAACAAATGAACAAATGAACAAATGAACAAATGAACAAATGAACAAATGATCAAATGAACAAATGAGCAAATGAACAAATGAACAATTGAACAAATGAACAAATGAACAAATGAACCAATGAACCAATGAACCAATGAACAAATGAACCAATGAACCAATGAACCAATGAACCAAAGAACCAAAGAACCAATGACCCAATGAACCAATGAACCAGTGTACCAATGAACCAATGAACCAATGAACCAATGAACCAATGAACCAATGAACCAATGAACCAATGAACCAATGAACCAATGACCCAATGAACCAATGAACCAATCAACCAATGATCCAATGAACCAATGATCCAATGAACCAATGAACCAATGAACCAATGAAACAATGAACCAATGAACCAATGACCCAATGAACCAATGAACCAATGAACCAATGAAACAATGAACCAATGAACGAATGAACCAATGAACCAATGAACCAATGATCCAATGAACCAATGAACCAATGAACCAATGAACCAATGAACCAATGAACCAATGAACCAATGAACCAATGAACCAATGAACCAATGAACAAATGAACAAATGAACGAATGAAAGAATGAACAAATGAAAGAATGAACGAATGAAAGAATGAACAAATGAAAGAATGAACAAATGAACAAATGAACAAATGAACAAATGAACAAATGAACAAATGAACAAATGAACAAATGAACAAATGAACAAATGAACAAATGAACAAATGAACAAATGAACAAATGAACAAATGAACAAATGAACAAATGAACAAATGAACAAATGAACAAATGAACAAATGAACAAATGAACAAATGAACAAATGAACAAATGAACAAATGAACAAATGAACAAATGAACAAATGAACAAATGAACAAATGAACAAATGAACAAATGAACAAATGAACAAATGAACAAATGAACAAATGAACAAATGAACAAATGAACAAATGAACAAATGAACAAATGAACAAATGAACAAATGAACAAATGAACAAATGAACAAATGAACAAATGAACAAATGAACAAATGAACAAATGAACAAATGAACAAATGAACAAATGAACAAATGAACAAATGAACAAATGAACAAATGAACAAATGAACAAATGAACAAATGAACAAATGAACAAATGAACAAATGAACAAATGAACAAATGAACAAATGAACAAATGAACAAATGAACAAATGAACAAATGAACAAATGAACAAATGAACAAATGAACAAATGAACAAATGAACAAATGAACAAATGAACAAATGAACAAATGAACAAATGAACAAATGAACAAATGAACAAATGAACAAATGAACAAATGAACAAATGAACAAATGAACAAATGAACAAATGAACAAATGAACAAATGAACAAATGAACAAATGAACAAATGAACAAATGAACAAATGAACAAATGAACAAATGAACAAATGAACAAATGAACAAATGAACAAATGAACAAATGAACAAATGAACAAATGAACAAATGAACAAATGAACAAATGAACAAATGAACAAATGAACAAATGAACAAATGAACAAATGAACAAATGAACAAATGAACAAATGAACAAATGAACAAATGAACAAATGAACAAATGAACAAATGAACAAATGAACAAATGAACAAATGAACAAATGAACAAATGAACAAATGAACAAATGAACAAATGAACAAATGAACAAATGAAAGAATGAACAAATGAACGAATGAACGAATGAACAAATGAACAAATGAACAAATGAACAAATGAACAAATGAACAAATGAACAAATGAACAAATGAACAAATGAACAAATGAACAAATGATCAAATGAACAAATGAGCAAATGAACAAATGAACAAATGAACAAATGAACAAATGAACAAATGAACAAATGAACAAATGAACAAATGAACAAATGAACAAATGAACAAATGAACAAATGAACAAGTGAACAAGTGAACAAATGAACAAATGAACAAATGAACAAATGAACAAATGAACAAATGAACAAATGAACAAATGAACAAATGAACAAATGAACAAATGAACAAATGAACAAATGAACAAATGAACAAATGAACAAATGAACAAATGAACAAATGAACAAATGAACAAATGAACAAATGAACAAATGAACAAATGAACAAATGAACAAATGAACAAATGAACAAATGAACAAATGAACAAATGAACAAATGAACAAATGAACAAATGAACAAATGAACAAATGAACAAATGAACAAATGAACAAATGAACAAATGAACAAATGAACAAATGAACAAATGAACAAATGAACAAATGAACAAATGAACAAATGAACAAATGAACAAATGAACAAATGAACAAATGAACAAATGAACAAATGAACAAATGAACAAATGAACAAATGAACAAATGAACAAATGAACAAATGAACAAATGAACAAATGAACAAATGAACAAATGAACAAATGAACAAATGAACAAATGAACAAATGAACAAATGAACAAATGAACAAATGAACAAATGAACAAATGAACAAATGAACAAATGAACAAATGAACAAATGAACAAATGAACAAATGAACAAATGAACAAATGAACAAATGAACAAATGAACAAATGAACAAATGAACAAATGAACAAATGAACAAATGAACAAATGAACAAATGAACAAATGAACAAATGAACAAATGAACAAATGAACAAATGAACAAATGAACAAATGAACAAATGAACAAATGAACAAATGAACAAATGAACAAATGAACAAATGAACAAATGAACAAATGAACAAATGAACAAATGAACAAATGAACAAATGAACAAATGAACAAATGAACAAATGAACAAATGAACAAATGAACAAATGAACAAATGAACAAATGAACAAATGAACAAATGAACAAATGAACAAATGAACAAATGAACAAATGAACAAATGAACAAATGAACAAATGAACAAATGAACAAATGAACAAATGAACAAATGAACAAATGAACAAATGATCAAATGAACAAATGAGCAAATGAACAAATGAACAATTGAACAAATGAACAAATGAACAAATGAACCAATGAACCAATGAACCAATGAACAAATGAACCAATGAACCAATGAACCAATGAACCAAAGAACCAAAGAACCAATGACCCAATGAACCAATGAACCAGTGTACCAATGAACCAATGAACCAATGAACCAATGAACCAATGAACCAATGAACCAATGAACCAATGAACCAATGAACCAATGACCCAATGAACCAATGAACCAATCAACCAATGATCCAATGAACCAATGATCCAATGAACCAATGAACCAATGAACCAATGAAACAATGAACCAATGAACCAATGACCCAATGAACCAATGAACCAATGAACCAATGAAACAATGAACCAATGAACCAATGAACCAATGAACCAATGAACCAATGATCCAATGAACCAATGAACCAATGAACCAATGAACCAATGAACCAATGAACCAATGAACCAATGAACCAATGAACCAATGAACCAATGAACAAATGAACAAATGAACGAATGAAAGAATGAACAAATGAAAGAATGAACGAATGAAAGAATGAACAAATGAAAGAATGAACAAATGAACAAATGAACAAATGAACAAATGAACAAATGAACAAATGAACAAATGAACAAATGAACAAATGAACAAATGAACAAATGAACAAATGAACAAATGAACAAATGAACAAATGAACAAATGAACAAATGAACAAATGAACAAATGAACAAATGAACAAATGAACAAATGAACAAATGAACAAATGAACAAATGAACAAATGAACAAATGAACAAATGAACAAATGAACAAATGAACAAATGAACAAATGAACAAATGAACAAATGAACAAATGAACAAATGAACAAATGAACAAATGAACAAATGAACAAATGAACAAATGAACAAATGAACAAATGAACAAATGAACAAATGAACAAATGAACAAATGAACAAATGAACAAATGAACAAATGAACAAATGAACAAATGAACAAATGAACAAATGAACAAATGAACAAATGAACAAATGAACAAATGAACAAATGAACAAATGAACAAATGAACAAATGAACAAATGAACAAATGAACAAATGAACAAATGAACAAATGAACAAATGAACAAATGAACAAATGAACAAATGAACAAATGAACAAATGAACAAATGAACAAATGAACAAATGAACAAATGAACAAATGAACAAATGAACAAATGAACAAATGAACAAATGAACAAATGAACAAATGAACAAATGAACAAATGAACAAATGAACAAATGAACAAATGAACAAATGAACAAATGAACAAATGAACAAATGAACAAATGAACAAATGAACAAATGAACAAATGAACAAATGAACAAATGAACAAATGAACAAATGAACAAATGAACAAATGAACAAATGAACAAATGAACAAATGAACAAATGAACAAATGAACAAATGAACAAATGAACAAATGAACAAATGAACAAATGAACAAATGAACAAATGAACAAATGAACAAATGAACAAATGAACAAATGAACAAATGAACAAATGAACAAATGAACAAATGAACAAATGAACAAATGAACAAATGAACAAATGAACAAATGAACAAATGAACAAATGAACAAATGAACAAATGAACAAATGAACAAATGAACAAATGAACAAATGAACAAATGAACAAATGAAAGAATGAACAAATGAACGAATGAACGAATGAACAAATGAACAAATGAACAAATGAACAAATGAACAAATGAACAAATGAACAAATGAACAAATGAACAAATGAACAAATGAACAAATGATCAAATGAACAAATGAACAAATGAACAAATGAACAAATGAACAAATGAACAAATGAACAAATGAACAAATGAACAAATGAACAAATGAACAAATGAACAAATGAACAAATGAACAAATGAACAAGTGAACAAGTGAACAAATGAACAAATGAACAAATGAACAAATGAACAAATGAACAAATGAACAAATGAACAAATGAACAAATGAACAAATGAACAAATGAACAAATGAACAAATGAACAAATGAACAAATGAACAAATGAACAAATGAACAAATGAACAAATGAACAAATGAACAAATGAACAAATGAACAAATGAACAAATGAACAAATGAACAAATGAACAAATGAACAAATGAACAAATGAACAAATGAACAAATGAACAAATGAACAAATGAACAAATGAACAAATGAACAAATGAACAAATGAACAAATGAACAAATGAACAAATGAACAAATGAACAAATGAACAAATGAACAAATGAACAAATGAACAAATGAACAAATGAACAAATGAACAAATGAACAAATGAACAAATGAACAAATGAACAAATGAACAAATGAACAAATGAACAAATGAACAAATGAACAAATGAACAAATGAACAAATGAACAAATGAACAAATGAACAAATGAACAAATGAACAAATGAACAAATGAACAAATGAACAAATGAACAAATGAACAAATGAACAAATGAACAAATGAACAAATGAACAAATGAACAAATGAACAAATGAACAAATGAACAAATGAACAAATGAACAAATGAACAAATGAACAAATGAACAAATGAACAAATGAACAAATGAACAAATGAACAAATGAACAAATGAACAAATGAACAAATGAACAAATGAACAAATGAACAAATGAACAAATGAACAAATGAACAAATGAACAAATGAACAAATGAACAAATGAACAAATGAACAAATGAACAAATGAACAAATGAACAAATGAACAAATGAACAAATGAACAAATGAACAAATGAACAAATGAACAAATGAACAAATGAACAAATGAACAAATGAACAAATGAACAAATGAACAAATGAACAAATGAACAAATGAACAAATGAACAAATGAACAAATGAACAAATGAACAAATGAACAAATGAACAAATGAACAAATGAACAAATGAACAAATGAACAAATGAACAAATGAACAAATGAACAAATGAACAAATGAACAAATGAACAAATGGACAAATGAACAAATGAACAAATCAACAAATGAACAATTGAACAAATGAACAAATGACGAAATGAACAAATGAACAAATGAACAAATGAACAAATGAATAAATGAACAAATGAACAAATGAACAAATGAACAAATGAACAAATGAACAAATGAACAAATGAACAAATGAACAAATGAACAAATGATCAAATGAACAAATGAACAAATGAACAAATGAACAAATGAACAAATGAACAAATGAACAAATGAACAAATGAACAAATGAACCAATGAACAAATGAACAAATGAACAAATGAACAAATGAACTAATGAACAAATGAACAAATGAACAAATGAACAAATGAACAAATGAACAAATGAAAGAATGAACAAATGAACATATGAAAGAATGAACAAATGAACAAATGAACAAATGAACAAATGAACAAATGAAAAAATGAACAAATGAAAGAATGAACAAATGAAAGAATGAACAAATGAACAAATGAAAGAATGAACAAATGAACAAATGAACAAATGAACAAATGAACAAATGAACAAATGAACAAATGAACAAATGAACAAATGAACAAATGAACAAATGATCAAATGATCAAATGAACAAATGAACAAATGAACAAATGAACAAATGAACAAATGAACAAATGAGCAAATGAACAAATGAACAAATGAACAAATGATCAAATGAACAAATGAACAAATGAACAAATGAACAAATGAACAAATGAACAAATGACAAATGAACAAATGAACAAATGAACAAATGAACAAATGAACAAATGAACAAATGAACAAATGAACAAATGAACAAATGAACAAATGAACAAATGAACAAATGAACAAATGAACAAATGAACAAATGAACAAATGAACAAATGAACAAATGAACAAGTGAACAAATGAACAAATGAACAAATGAACAAATGAACAAATGAACAAATGAACAAATGAACAAATGAACAAATGAACAAATGAACAAATGAACAAATGAACAAATGAACAAATGAACAAATGAACAAATGAACAAATGAACAAATGAACAAATGAACAAATGAACAAATGAACAAATGAACAAATGAACAAATGAACAAATGAACAAATGAACAAATGAACAAATGAACAAATGAACAAATGAACAAATGAACAAATGAACAAATGAACAAATGAACAAATGAACAAATGAACAAATGAACAAATGAACAAATGAACAAATGAACAAATGAACAAATGAACAAATGAACAAATGAACAAATGAACAAATGAACAAATGAACAAATGAACAAATGAACAAATGAACAAATGAACAAATGAACAAATGAACAAATGAACAAATGAACAAATGAACAAATGAACAAATGAACAAATGAACACATGAACAAATGAACAAATGAACAAATGAACAAATGAACAAATGAACAAATGAACAAATGAACAAATGAACAAATGAACAAATGAACAAATGAACAAATGAACAAATGAACAAATGAACAAATGAACAAATGAACAAATGAACAAATGAACAAATGAACAAATGAACAAATGAACAAATGAACAAATGAACAAATGAACAAATGAACAAATGAACAAATGAACAAATGAACAAATGAACAAATGAACAAATGAACAAATGAACAAATGAACAAATGAACAAATGAACAAATGAACAAATGAACAAATGAACAAATGAACAAATGAACAAATGAACAAATGAACAAATGAACAAATGAACAAATGAACAAATGAACAAAGGAACAAATGAACAAATGAACAAATGAACAAATGAACAAATGAACAAATGAACAAATGAACAAATGAACAAATGAACAAATGAACAAATGAACAAATGAACAAATGAACAAATGAACAAATGAACAAATGAACAAATGAACAAATGAACAAATGATCAAATGAACAAATGAACAAATGAACAAATGAACAAATGAACAAATGAACAAATGAACAAATGAACAAATGAACAAATGAACAAATGAACAAATGAACAAATGAACAAATGAACAAATGAACAAATGAACAAATGAACAAATGAACAAATGAACAAATGAACAAATGAACAAATGAACAAATGAACAAATGAACAAATGAACAAATGAACAAATGAACAAATGAACAAATGAACAAATGAACAAATGAACAAATGAACAAATGAACAAATGAACAAATGAACAAATGAACAAATGAACAAATGAACAAATGAACAAATGAACAAATGAACAAATGAACAAATGAACAAATGAACAAATGAACAAATGAACAAATGAACAAATGAACAAATGAACAAATGAACAAATGAACAAATGAACAAATGAACAAATGAACAAATGAACAAATGAACAAATGAACAAATGAACAAATGAACAAATGAACAAATGAACAAATGAACAAATGAACAAATGAACAAATGAACAAATGAACAAATGAACAAATGAACAAATGAACAAATGAACAAATGAACAAATGAGCAAATGAACAAATGAACAAATGAACAAATGAACAAATGAACAAATGAACAAATGAACAAATGAACAAATGAACAAATGAACAAATGAACAAATGAACAAATGAACAAATGAACAAATGAACAAATGAACAAATGAACAAATGAACAAATGAACAAATGAACAAATGAACAAATGAACAAATGAACAAATGAACAAATGAACAAATGAACAAATGAACAAATGAACAAATGAACAAATGAACAAATGAACAAATGAACAAATGAACAAATGAACAAATGAACAAATGAACAAATGAACAAATGAACAAATGAACAAATGAACAAATGAACAAATGAACAAATGAACAAATGAACAAATGAACAAATGATCAAATGAACAAATGAACAAATGAACAAATGATCAAATGAACAAATGAACAAATGAACAAATGAACAAATGAACAAATGAACAAATGAACAAATGAACAAATGAACAAATGAACAAATGAACAAATGAACAAATGAACAAATGAACAAATGAACAAATGAACAAATGAACAAATGAACAAATGAACAAATGAACAAATGAACAAATGAACAAATGAACAAATGAACAAATGAACAAATGAACAAATGAACAAATGAACAAATGAACAAATGAACAAATGAACAAATGAACAAATGAACAAATGAACAAATGAACAAATGAACAAATGAACAAATGAACAAATGAACAAATGAACAAATGAACAAATGAACAAATGAACAAATGAACAAATGAACAAATGAACAAATGAACAAATGAACAAATGAACAAATGAACAAATGAACAAATGAACAAATGAACAAATGAACAAATGAACAAATGGACAAATGAACAAATGAACAAATGAACAAATGAACAATTGAACAAATGAACAAATGAACAAATGAACAAATGAACAAATGAACAAATGAACAAATGAACAAATGAACAAATGAACAAATGAACAAATGAACAAATGAACAAATGAACAAATGAACAAATGAACAAATGAACAAATGAACAAATGAACAAATGAACAAATGAACAAATGAACAAATGAACAAATGAACAAATGAACAAATGAACAAATGATCAAATGAACAAATGAACAAATGAACAAATGAACAAATGAACAAATGAACAAATGAACAAATGAACAAATGAACAAATGAACCAATGAACAAATGAACAAATGAACAAATGAACAAATAAACAAATGAACTAATGAACAAATGAACAAATGAACAAATGAACAAATGAACAAATGAACAAATGAAAGAATGAACAAATGAACATATGAAAGAATGAACAAATGAACAAATGAACAAATGAACAAATGAACAAATGAAAAAATGAACAAATGAAAGAATGAACAAATGAAAGAATGAACAAATGAACAAATGAAAGAATGAACAAATGAACAAATGAACAAATGAACAAATGAACAAATGAACAAATGAACAAATGAACAAATGAACAAATGAACAAATGATCAAATGATCAAATGAACAAATGAACAAATGAACAAATGAACAAATGAACAAATGAACAAATGAACAAATGAACAAATGAACAAATGAACAAATGATCAAATGAACAAATGAACAAATGAACAAATGAACAAATGAACAAATGAACAAATGAACAAATGAACAAATGAAAAAATGAACAAATGAAAGAATGAACAAATGAAAGAATGAACAAATGAACAAATGAAAGAATGAACAAATGAACAAATGAACAAATGAACAAATGAACAAATGAACAAATGAACAAATGAACAAATGAACAAATGAACAAATGAACAAATGATCAAATGATCAAATGAACAAATGAACAAATGAACAAATGAACAAATGAACAAATGAACAAATGAACAAATGAACAAATGAACAAATGAACAAATGATCAAATGAACAAATGAACAAATGAACAAATGAACAAATGAACAAATGAACAAATGAACAAATGACAAATGAACAAATGAACAAATGAACAAATGAACAAATGAACAAATGAACAAATGAACAAATGAACAAATGAACAAATGAACAAATGAACAAATGAACAAATGAACAAATGAACAAATGAACAAATGAACAAATGAACAAGTGAACAAATGAACAAGTGAACAAATGAACAAATGAACAAATGAACAAATGAACAAATGAACAAATGAACAAATGAACAAATGAACAAATGAACAAATGAACAAATGAACAAATGAACAAATGAACAAATGAACAAATGAACAAATGAACAAATGAACAAATGAACAAATGAACAAATGAACAAATGAACAAATGAACAAATGAACAAATGAACAAATGAACAAATGAACAAATGAACAAATGAACAAATGAACAAATGAACAAATGAACAAATGAACAAATGAACAAATGAACAAATGAACAAATGAACAAATGAACAAATGAACAAATGAACAAATGAACAAATGAACAAATGAACAAATGAACAAATGAACAAATGAACAAATGAACAAATGAACAAATGAACAAATGAACAAATGAACAAATGAACAAATGAACAAATGAACAAATGAACAAATGAACAAATGAACAAATGAACAAATGAACAAATGAACAAATGAACAAATGAACAAATGAACAAATGAACAAATGAACAAATGAACAAATGAACAAATGAACAAATGAACAAATGAACAAATGAACAGATGAACAGATGAACAGATGAACAAATGAACAAATGAACAAGTGAACAAATGAACAAATGAACAAATGAACAAATGAACAAATGAACAAATGAACAAATGAACAAATGAACAAATGAACAAATGAACAAATGAACAAATGAACAAATGAACAAATGAACAAATGAACAAATGAACAAATGAACAAATGAACAAATGAACAAATGAACAAATGAACAAATGAACAAATGAACAAATGAACAAATGAACCAATGAACCAATGAACAAATGAAAGAATGAACAAATGAACAAATGAACAAATGAAAGAATGAACAAATGAACAAATGAACAAATGAACAAATGAAAGAATGAACAAATGAACAAATGAACGAAGGAACGAAGGAACGAATGAACGAATGAATAAATGAACAAATGAACAATTGAACAAATGAACAAATGAACAAATGAACAAATGAACAAATGAACAAATGAACAAATGAACAAATGAACAAATGAACAAATGAACAAATGAACAAATGAACAAATGAACAAATGAACAAATGAACAAATGAACAAATGAACAAATGAACAAATGAACAAATGAACAAATGAACAAATGAACAAATGAACAAATGAACAAATGAACAAATGAACAAATGAACAAATGAACAAATGAACAAATGAACAAATGAACAAATGAACAAATGAACAAATGAACAAATGAACAAATGAACAAATGAACAAATGAACAAATGAACAAATGAACAAATGAACAAATGAACAAATGAACAAATGAACAAATGAACAAATGAACAAATGAACAAATGAACAAATGAACAAATGAACAAATGAACAAATGAACAAATGAACAAATGAACAAATGAACAAATGAACAAATGAACAAATGAACAAATGAACAAATGAACAAATGAACAAATGAACAAATGAACAAATGCACAAATGAACAAATGAACAAATGAACAAATGAACAAATGAACAAATGAACAAATGAACAAATGAACAAATGAACAAATGAACAAATGAACCAATGAACAAATGAACAAATGAACAAATGAACAAATGAACTAATGAACAAATGAACAAATGAACAAATGAACAAATGAACAAATGAACAAATGAAAGAATGAACAAATGAACATATGAAAGAATGAACAAATGAACAAATGAACAAATGAACAAATGAACAAATGAAAAAATGAACAAATGAAAGAATGAACAAATGAAAGAATGAACAAATGAACAAATGAAAGAATGAACAAATGAACAAATGAACAAATGAACAAATGAACAAATGAACAAAT